>BQNB010067682.1:0-34114 GCA_026074375.1 Tanacetum coccineum | reverse complement strand
TTATTTAAATACGTTTCAAAAATTTACCGGCTACGCGGTAATTGTTTTTATATGACCGTAAAAGGTCAAAAGTCAAAAAGTCAAGTCGGAACCAAAAAGTCAAAGGGTAAAATAGTAATTTAAAATTTTCGAAAATTGCGGGGTGTGACATTTAAAAGGTAATTTATAAAAGGTTCTAAACAAGGGCATTTTGGGAACTTCTTAGTTTACAAAGTGTACACTTCATAACATTGCGTGAGGACACGGCAATCCTTTAGTTTGGGGAATTTTGATATTTGCTTAAATGTATATGTAAATTACCCGGGATTTTGCCTAATAAAAGCCATTAAAATGCCAAAAGAACAGAAAATGTGTGCTTTTGTGTCCAATTGTGCAGGAAAGGATAAAAATGACAAAAAGAAGCAAAAACGATCAAAAACCGACAAGGAAAGAAAAAGACAAGAACAAGAGTAAAGAAACAGCCAAAGAACAAGCCGGATCAGCCCGACACAGCAGGAAAGAAAGTCAAAGGTCAACATAATAAAGCTCAAGGGCCAGTTATGACAAGTGTTCAAAGCTTAGAAGTTCATTTGAAGTCTTAAAGTTTCAAGGGCCAAGTTTGCCAAAAGAGAAAAGTGATTTATTAAAGAAGAAAAGGAAGCAAAGAACCACAAGGACTGATTCTGCCATTTTCAAACTTCTATTTTACACTACAACTTGGGCGGTGAAAGACAAGGACGAGTTCTGCCAATATCTCAAAGTTTCAAACAACTCACCGCCTTTCTCGCAACAAACTAACTACCCTAACAACATTTCCCGCCAAAACTTTATACAACCCAACTCCAAATTTTCCCATACCCCGCTCCTTTTTAACAATCAAATTCGTTAATACATCTCTCCCCAATCAACAACCAACACGTGGCAGCAGCTCATTGGCCAGGCCACCTCACTAAACACATCAAACGGCCACAATCAAATTAAAATGATCAAACGGATGAGATTTAAAGGATCATTCTGGAATTCTTCCTCCTCTTCACTACTCCTCTATAAATAGAAGGCTAGGACATCATTTTTTCAGTTGTTGTTTTTAGTTTTAAACTTTTACTTTGTAATTTCCCGTTTTTTTTAAGCAATTTACAACTTTTACTATGTTTTTTTTCTTAGTATAATTTAAATTCAGTCTTTCTTTTAACCATTTTAATGTAATTCAGCTTGTACCTTAAGAATTTGAGCAATATAATTCAGTTTCAAGTTTACTTAAGCTTTGATTTCAATTTTAAGCAAATTTTACCAAACAAGCTCTTAATAAGCTCGAATTCATGTTAAATCCTGTTTTTAATGATTCATTTACTCCTTCTAAACATTTCACATCATAACATGTTCATTTGAGTTCATTTGATCATACATTGGAAGCTTATGAAGTAATAAGCTGAAAATAGCTTATTGAGCTATTTGCTCTTTGGTTTAGAGGCAAGGTGCCAGTAGGTATAAGCTTTTAAAGTCACTCACTCAACTAGAGTGACTTTGGTGCTGAGACAACAACAATTTCAGGTTTAAATTTCTTAAGTTTCAATCTAGCTTATTTTTTTTAGCTTAAAATCATTTGCTTATTTCTATTCATCTTTGTTTAATTTTTGTCAAACATGTTTGTTTATGTTCAAGCTCTATCTGTTTTCAGTGTTAATTGGATTAAAATTGTGTGAGCCTAGTTTCTCTTGTAAAACTGAAATATTAGTGTATTAAGCTAGGAGAGAAACTAGCTTAATCTCACTAATAAGCTGTAGTTTTTTTTAGCTTATAAAGCTTTATTAGGTAATTTTTAGCAAGAGTAGATAAAGTGTTTTAAAAGTTTTAGTGTTAAATAGATTTGAAGTGAAAATGAGTTTGACAGTTTTAGTTTAAGGGAGTGTTTGGATTTGGCTGTAGTTGACTCTTAAAGTCAACTACACTCTATCAAAACTTTTCATTAAGTTGAGTTAGGCTTTAATATCAAGTTTAAAACAGTTTTTAAAAGCTAGTTATTTGATTTACAAAATTTTGAGCTTAATAAGCTTAATTTTGCACCAGGGCACATTTTCAAACTGTGTAAATCTTAAATTTTAGGATTCTTAAAGAGCATTTTAGAGTTTAAGGTTGTGCTGTGATCATTTAGATTCACTTAGTGAGGTATTAGTTCTAAAAACATTTTAACCTGAATCTTTGTTCATAGCCAAGTGCACCAGCAACACCAATTGCACCAGCAAGTGCATCTCATTTTAGCATACTTTTTGCCATTTTTCACTTTGAATTTTCTCATTTCCTTTTAGAGTCTTACAAATCCTTTTACCTAGGTTGATTAGAGTAAGATAGCTTAGCTTATTCCCAAAATCTCAGCACCTAAGGTTCAATAATAAGCCTGTTAGCTTATTGGTAAAAAGCTTAAAATCAGTCTCATAAAAACTTTGCATTTGTCATCTTAATTTTCTTTCTAGTTTTGTTAACTCAAGGTTAATCTTAGTTTAGAATCTTTTAGCACACATCTTAAGCATCATTAAACATCTTTTAGTTTCAGCTTTCATTAAGTAATAAGTTCACAATAAGCCAAAACCTAAAAAGCTTGTAAATAAGCACTTTCTGTGACAGCATTCTAGTTGCTTATTTTTCAGCTTATTCCTTTGTCAAAAGTCCAAAGTGCTTTTGTTAAAGTTGTTAAAAATAAGCTGTTGAGTAACTTTGTAGTTTTGAGTTTTGGCTGAAAGTCACTTTTTAATAAGCAAAAATAAGCCATAATCGTAGGGTCTGTTTGGTAGTTTTTTCATAGTTAAGGGGTACCCGTTTTCTCTATAGTGTAAAATTTCCAAAATTCGCCCGCCTACCCTTATCTTTCCTTTTATATCAATTCTACCCTGTCTTTCTTATTAAATAAAATAGTTTTAATATTTTAGTTTTTAGTTTTATTAATTAGGGTTTATAATTTTAATTAAGCAAATTAGGGTTCAATTAGTTAATAAAAATTAGGGCTTTTCATTCCATTAAATTTCTGCACTCTTTTAGTATCTTAAAACCATTTTTCTATATTTTTCCAGTTAAATTTGTATTTTCTAGCAATTAAAATAGATTTTAGTTATTACTTTTTCTTTAAAAATTTATAAAAAATCCAAAAATTAATAAAAAAATATTTTTCTTTTTTATAAAATTTTCTTTTGTCATTTAGTGTCTAGGAAAAATATAAAATTTAGTGTAGGCTTAATTTTTCTTAAATTTCAGTCTTAGACCCGTTTTACCGGGTGCGTTTTACCGTTTCTTTTCGTTTTACATTCAAACGACCTCCGTTTTAATTCTAGTTTTTTTTATTTTTCAAATTAAGTTAATTAGAATTTAATTTTGATTTTTAATTTAATTTAGCATTTATTTTCTTAATTTTTAGTATTTAGGTTTCCCGATACCTGATTCTGTTCCCCGTATTTTAGTATAGATTTAATTTTAGGATTTCCCTATAACTAATTTTGTTTCCCGTAGTTTTTAAGATCCCCATTTCCTATATCTGTTTCCCGTAGATTAAATTAGGTTTTATTTAATTAATTTTAGTTGTAATTATATCAGTGTTTCCATCATATATTCTCCATCATTCAATTTCTCATCAAACCAGGATTACTTTCAATTGCAGCCTCGTTGGGACATACGACCCGGGAATATCTCTTCCAGAATCTTTTTATAATTGATTCTTACTTGTGTATTTTATCCTTTTGTGGAATTTGACCTTTTGCCTTGGTCAAGGGCATTCGGTCAGGATCTGTATTAGGGTTGCTATATAAGTGTGTACTATCACACGAATCAACGCGCGATCACGGACTTAACCGATTCTCAATTCGCACCTCGTCGAGGATAAACGACCCGGGAAGGTTTTGGAATTTTACCTTGGATAAAAGTAATCTTCTAGAATCCTCGCGGATACTTATTACTATACTATTATTGACTAATCCTTATACTATATATTATATATACGTATCGGGAGGAATCATGGACCGTCTGGTCAGTTGTTACGTTTTCATTATTGGTTATGTTTTGAGTATTCTCTATTGATGTTGCACTTAGCCCAAGTTCATTGAGTAGTTTTGTGTAATTACTACACAACCATGTTTTTTGATGAAGGTTTTGAAATGAGGATAAAGATTTTGTAATAAGAATAAGAATTTGGAAATAAGGATAAGGATTTTGTGAAGAGGATGAGGATTTTGTATGAGTAAAAGACGAACGCTTGTACAATAAGATAACTTTGTACAAATATTTATGAGGTGAAATTTATGTTAGGTCGTTGTCGGGTACTGCTGAGCGTGCGTTGAGATTTTATGCGTTGTTTTATTGTGATTTGTGCGGTTGCTATTACTGTCGAGGTGAGTTCTCGTAGCCCCACTTTTTAAATCTATTTCGTTGGGGAAAATTGATACTAAAATGTGTTTTGAAATATTTTCTAATCTGTGCGAAATGTGGTTTTGTTTTGGGACAATTTATGTGCTTATGACAGCTATGTGAATATTATGTGTTACTTGATTGCTTGGATCGGAGGGGTACGCCTATCCTAGTATCTGTGTGGTTATTCGATCGGATGGGTACGCCTATCCCATTATTTTATGTGATAGTTGGATTGGAGGGGTACGCCTATCCCAGTATCCGTGTGGTTATTGGATCGGAGGCATACGCCTATCCTAGTATCCGTGTGGTTATTGGATCGGAGGGGTACGCCTATCTCAGTATCTGTGTGGTTATTGGATCGGAGGGGTACGCCTATCCCAGTATTCTATGTAGTTATTGGATTGGATGGGTACGCATACCCTAGTAAGTGTGAGGTCCTGCCCTAATCTAGTGCTCTAGCTGGTAGGCCCTTTAGGTGCGTAAGTGACATATAGGAGTTGCGACTCCAAAAGCATTGGTATATGCTGGTTTGGTGACTAGCGGGGATGTTGTAACCTTTGCCTTTTTTGTGTTCTGAATATTTCATTTATAGTCCTTTGACTATTTGACTTTTGTCAGTTTATTCAGATTTTGTACCGTGTTGACAGTGGTGATTTTTATGAGAATTGTGGTGATTTTATGAGTATTGTGATGAATTGTGATTTATTGTGATTAATAATCCCTTTTGGAAGGTATTATTGTGTTATTTGTATTCCGGGTGTTTTGACCCGTGAATTTTGAAAAATGCCGAAAAATGAGTCTGACACATCCGTTAATGTCCAGATGAGTTTCGAAAGGGTGTATAGTGGAAATATGACGTGTAAATACTCTAGGTTAATGAAAAAGTAGTTTTAAAGTGAATAAAAATGCTAATTAACTTTGGGGTAAATTTTACGGTTGAGTTTTACTAGTATTTAAATGATCCCGGCAAAAAAAGAAAGACCCGAGACCCTTAGGATCCCATGGCCGGTCAAATGGTCAAGAGGGAACAAGAAGGCTAGTTTTTAGCATGGTTGTCTAAAGTGTGTATCAATATATTCCTTCCACTAGTTCATTCTATCCTTATCATTTCAAAAAAAATAAAACACACACACTTTGGTGTGTGCTCTCTCCACGTCCGAACTCTACATACACACATAATATATTTTTGAACTTTGATCAAGAAAATATGAAGACATAAATATTTAGGGTTGATTCTAGTGTCCGGGTATTCATTTAAACAACGTTTGGGTTGTCCGGTTCGTGTCGAAATCTATAAATTTGAAGATTTTCTTGTAAGTTTTCAAATTTAAATTTCGTTTGTCCTTTTAGGTGTATTTTGATGCATAGATGTTAGTTGTACAAGTTGATCGTTGTGAAAATCGATTTTTGGAAGCCAAATGAATAAAAAAGAGGGTGTTTGGTTCGTGGGTTATGAAAAAGAAAATAAGGGTGTTTGTAGTTTTGATGTTGTGGTCGTGATGGTTGAATGATATATGTTACTAGATAGATTATTTTTTATAATAGCTTGTATAGCTTATTTGTGGGCTTATTTTTAAGCTTTTGATGGCTTATTTTGGGCTTATATTGCCACGTCATTAGTCAAAATCACTAGGGAAGTAATTTTTGATTATTTCGTGTTATGACGTATGTTCGTGGACTGTTTTTAAGGCTTATGGTAATAACAAATGCGATACGTAGCTTACTAGCTTATTTTTAAGCTTAATATACGTATTTTTGAGCATATGGGCTCACGGCCCAATAAGCCTATTTAAGCCGTGGCTTAATGGGAGGGCTTATTGTGGTCCGGATTATTTTCTACATATAAGTATATACTTATATATGTAAATGGACCTTGATTTTGGACTTGGATCGTATTTTGGACTAATTAATATCTTAATGGACCCTTATTGGGCCTTAAAGCCCGATAAGCGATATTTAGTCATTATGAGAGTTTTGATGGACTTTTGAAAGTGAAAATGTGTTTACGAAGTGATATTGAACGATATTTTAGGAAAAATGTTTACTAAACGTTAAAGATTGAGATTTTGAAATTTTATTGGAAAGTGTCGAATTTGTAAGAAGTGTTGAAAATAAGGTTTGAAACCTTGGAAAATGTTGTATGAGCGTACGGGTCATGTCGAAATTTCATATAAAGTTTATACTTAGAAATTTTCCAAAAAACCATGATTTTTGATTTTAAATAATAAAATATTATTTAATTTATTTATTTATTTAATAAATTCACTAAAAGACGAAAAATATAATTTTTCACAAAACTTCTCGGATATGTTTATTATGAGAAAACGTTTCATTTTCAACCATATTATGATTATTTTGAAGTGACTAAGGTTACCGAATGGACTTGTCGAGATATATATTAATAATTATTAATTATAAATATTTACTTATATTACTTATCTATTTATACTAAATAGTATAAGTATGTATTATCGAGTATGAGATTGATATGATTGTTGGGTTATGTCGTCAACCATCACACCACTAAATTATTTTGGGTAATTGTACAACGCGTCTAAACTCTATGCATCAAATGTAAACATTGTTTTGGAAATTGTGATTAAATTGGGACATTAACTGGACTAGGTCGTGTGTGGGCGTCGTTGCATTTGCTGGTGTGATTGAGATTTGGTTGCTAAAGACTTGCTTGAGGTGAGTTCTCGTAGCCCCATTTTTTACTGTTTTTCGTTGGGGGAAAATGATACTCAATGTGTTTTGAAATGTTTTTGAATTGATCTGTGCGAAATGTGGTTTCGTTTTTGGGACAAGTTACGTGCTTATGACTGCTATGTGAATATTATGTGTTGTTTGATTGTTTGGAGCGGATGGGTACGCCTACCCAGGTTTGTGTGTGGTCCTGCCTTAATTTTAGTGATCCGGCTAGTAGGCCCTTTAGGTGCGTAAGTGACATATGGTTGTTGATTAGCTGTGATGCTAAGGTTGTTTGCATATATTCACTGTCATATAGCACTATTATCCACTGTTGAAATATTGGCACAAGTGTTGGGTTTAAGGTCAAACCTACGAGCTCACCAACATTATTGTTGACGTTTTCAAGTATCATTTTCAGGTGAAGTGAAAGAAGAGTAGTTTGGTGATTGTTATAGTAGACTTAGAAGTATTCGAGTGAATTTTCGTTTGAAGTCTTGCTTGCTTGTTGTTTGGTTCTAGTAATTGGATGTTTTAGATTAAGTTTGGTTTATGGACCCCTGTGAGGGCATTTGAATAATTGTAAGAGCTTGTGGATTTTAGTTGCGATTTGGGACATCACTCGAGGTTGTTCGAGGTTGATGGTCTTCATAGCACTTAAAGTTTATGCAAGGTAGTTTTATCTATTTTGTATCTTGTGTTATGATTGATCATTATGTTGCATTCCCGAGTTTCCGCCATTGTTGGGGTGTGACAGATTGGTAATCAGAGCCAAGGTTATAGAGAACTAGGTGGATTGGCCTAGACTATAACCTAAGATCCGTCGTTTAGTTGCGTATAGGATCTATGTGTGCAGTGTTCCGCTTTTGTTTGCTTTTGTGTGTTCGCGGTTTGGTGCTTTAGTTATGTCAGTCATTGAAATGTGTAAGCTCAATATTAAATATGATTGGGAAAGGGTGCGAATATAAGTACGGTGGCCAACGTAGTTATAAGCGTATCACAACTCACTCATACTTGATAATGTTGTTCACACAAATCGATGTTGACACCGTAGGGTGGAGTTATGTGTATATCTGGTAGATATTCTATATATATGCGAGTCTTCCCACTTACCTAACGTTGCCCATGTTCTCCCTCGTATAGATAATGCCGCCAAGGATGAGGACCCGAAGTGTTGGCCGGCCTGCTGCCGAATCATTAGGAGGGGGAACGGGTGTACAGGTTGGTAAAGGTGGAAGGGGTAGAAGACCTAAGGAAGGTAATGATGAGTGTGTTGAGGATTTGAATGGTCAAGGAAATGACTAGGGTTTAGGAGCTAATAGGGGTGTAGAGGGAGTCAATAGGAATGTAGAAGGAGCCAATGGGGGTACACCCGACTTCTCAATGATCATTGCCCAACAATTGCAGAACCTCTTACCCGCCATGCTAGCTCAGGTTAGTAACCAAGGAAATGTTGGAAATCAGAATGGTAATGTGGTTAATGAGAACATTCAGGAGAACATTGGGAATGTATTAGTAAATGGCAACCGGGTAGGTTGTTCATATAAGGAGTTCTTAGCTTGTAACCATAAGGAATATGATGGTAAGGGAGTTGCTGTAGTTCTTACTCGTTGGATCGAGAAAATGGAGAATGTACAAGATTTGAGTGGTTGTAGTGTTGACCAAAAAGTAAAATACACTGCTGGTTCATTTGTGAGTAAGGCTTTAACGTGGTGGAACTCTCAGATCCGCACGCTAAGTCGAGAAGTTGTTGTTAGTATGTCATGGAATGACTTTAAGTTTATGATGATACAAAAGTTGGAATCTGAATTGTTGAATCACACCATGGTCAGGGCTGGCCATGCTGCGTATACAGATAGATTTTATGAGTTGGCGAGGTTAGTCCTGCATTTGGTAACCCTAGAGAGTAAGAGGCATGTGTATGGCCTTGCTCCATAGATCCGTAAGATGGTGGCAGCAATGGAGCCAAAGACTATGCAGAAGGCAGTGCAGATTTCTGGTGCACTGACCGATGAGGCTGTGAGAAATGAATCAATTAAGAAGGTTGAGAAAAGAGGAAATGTAGGGGAAACTAGTAAGGATAAGAATGGTAGGGATGATAATAAGAGGACTAGGACTGGGAATGCTTTTGCTACTACTGTAAACCCTGTAGGAAGAGAGAGTATGGGTACTAGGCCCAAGTGTACCACCTACAACTCCTACCATGCACTCGGAGGGCCTTGTCGCACATGCTTCAATTGTAACCGCCCGGGTCACTTGGCAAACGATTGTAGAGGTATGTCGAGGAATGTAAATCCTGTCAATGCTAGAAACCCATCTGTTAGAGCATGTTATGAGTGTGGTAGTACCGACCATGTCAGGCTAGCTTGCCCTAGATTGAATAGAGCATAAGAACCAGAACGAAATCGTCCAAACCAAGTTGCTGCTAATAACGGGGGTCAGGGTCATGGAAACGAGGGGAACCAGGCTAGGGGTAGGGCATTCATGTTGGGAGCAAAGGAAGCTCGCCAGGATCCGAACATTGTGACGGGTACGTTTACTTTGAACAATCATTTTGCCACTACCTTATTTGAATCTGGTGCCGACTATAGTTATGTTTCCACTACTTTCATACCTCTGTTAGGCTTAGAGCCCATCGACTTAGGTTTTAAATATGAGATTAAGATAGCTAGCGGGCAGCTAGTAGAGATTAATAAGGTTATTAAGGGTTGTAAACTAGAAATCGAGGGTCATGTCTTTGACATCGATTTGATACCTTTTGCCATAGGAGTTTTGATATGATTATAGGTATGGACTGGTTGTCTAATTATAAGGCTGAAATAATTTGATATGAGAAGGTAGTGAGGATACCACTGCCAGATGGCAAGGTGCTTAGAGTATTCGGAGAGAGACCAGAAGAGAAAGCGAGACTCTTGATGAGTGCTAAGGCTAGTGAAAAGAAACAAGAAGAGATTGTTGTGGTTAGAGATTTTCCTGAGGTATTCACGGATGATCTATCTGGATTATTGCCTATTCGGGAAATTGAATTCCAGATTGAGTTAACCCCTGGAGCAACACCGATAGCAAAGTCTCCTTATCGTTTGGCGCCTTCTGAATTGGAGGAGTTGTCGGGACAACTCAAGGAACTCCAAGACAAATGTTTCATTCGACTAAGTTCATCGCCTTGGGGAGCGCCGGTATTGTTTGTTAAGAAAAAAGATGGTACTTTTAGGATGTGTATTGATTATAGAGAGTTGAACAAGTTGACTGTTAAGAATCGTTATCCACTTCCTAGAATTGATGATTTATTTGATCAACTATAAGGGTCACAATTTTTCTCGAAGATAGATCTTAGGTCTGGATACCATCAGCTGAGAGTGCATGAGGATGACATTCCAAAGACTGCGTTTAGAACTCGTTATGGACATTTCGAGTTCACAATAATGCCCTTTGGTCTGACTAACGCACCAGCGGTATTTATGGATTTGATGAATAGAGTTTGTAGGCCTTATCTTGATAAGTTTGTGATAGTGTTTATAGACGATATCTTAATCTACTCTAAGACTCAAGAGGAGCATGTAGAACACTTAAGGTTAGTCTTGGGACTGCTCAAAAAGGAGAAACTGTATGCTAAGTTTTCTAAGTGTGAATTCTGGCTAAGAGAAGTACAGTTTCTTGGGCATGTGATAAATGGTAATGGGATTCATGTAGACCCTAGTAAGATTGAAGTTGTTAAGAATTGGAAAGCCCCTAGAACTCCGACTGAGGTTCGTTCGTTCTTAGGATTGGCTGAATATTACCGTAGGTTCATTGAGAACTTTTCTAAGATATCTAAGTCTCTTACTATCTTGACTCAGAAGTGTAAGACTTTCGATTGGGGTGAGGAACAGGAATTGGCATTTCAAACCTTGAAGGACAAGTTGTGCAATGCGCTTGTTCTAGCTCTCCCCGATGGACCGGAAGACTTTGGGGTATATTATGATGCGTCCGGGATAGGACTAGGTTGTGTGTTAATGAAAAGAGGTAAAGTAATAGCCTATGCGTCTAGGCAGTTGAAAATTCATGAGGAGAATTATACTACCCATGATTTAGAGTTGGGTGCGGTTGTGTTTGCACTTAAGATTTGGAGACATTATCTGTCTGGGACAAAGAGTGTCATCTATACGGATCATAAGAGTCTTCAGCATATCTTTAGTCAAAAAGAGTTAAATATGCGACAACATCGCTGGATAGAATTGTTTAGTGATTATGACTGTGAAATTCGCTACCATCCTGGTAAGGTGAATGTGGTTGCTGATGCCCTAAGTAGGAAGGAAAGAGTAAAGCCTAAGAGAGTTAGAGCTATAAATATGACCCTTCAGTCGAGTATCAAGGATAGGATACTGTCGGCTCAGAAGGAGGCTATGGATGAGTCTGCAGGGTTGCAGAAAGGTTTGGATGAGATGATAGAACAGAGAAATGATGGAACTTTGTACTACCTAGATCGAATATGGGTACCTTTAAAGGGTGAGGTAAGAACCTTGATAATGGATGAAGCCCATAAGTCGAAGTACTCCATACACCCAGGTGCTGATAAGATGTATTATGATTTGAGAGATAGGTATTAGTAGCATGGAATGAAAAAAGGATATAGCTGAGTATGTTAGTAAGTGTTTAACTTGTCTAAAGGTTAAGGATGAGCATCAAAGGCCATCTGGCTTGCTCTAACAACCAGAGATTCCCTTATGGAAATGAGAAGGGATAGCTATGGATTTTGTAACTAAGTTGCCTAGGACTAGTAGTGGGCATGACACAATCTGGGTCATTATGGACCGATTGACTAAGTCTGCTCATTTTCTACCTATGCGTGAGGATTATAAGATGGAAAGGTTGGCTAGATTGTATTGGAATGTGATAGTTGCTAGACATGGTGTGTCGATATCGATTATATCAGACAGTGATAGTCGTTTCACATCAAGGTTTTGGCAATCAATGCAAGAAGCATTAGGAACCCGTTTAGACATGAGTATGGCTTATCACTCTCAGACCAATGGTCAGAGTGAGCGTACTATTCAGTCTTTGGAAGACATGCTTAGAGCGTGCGTCCTAGACTTCGAAGGAAGTTAGGATGTTCATCTTCCGTTGGTGGAGTTTTCGTATAACAATAGTTATCATTCTAGTGTGCAGATGTGCTCCTAATGAAGGCATTGTATGGAGTAGAAAGTGTCGTTTCCGCCAATTATGTTAGACTGAGTCGGAGAAGGTCAGTTGATAGACCTGAGTTAGTCTAGAATACTACTGAGAAGTTCTCGCCGATTAAGGATATACTTAATGTTGCGCGTGATCGCAGAAACATTATGTTGATAAGAGGGAGGCAAGCCCAAAAAAGTTATGCTGATAAGAGGAAAAAGCTTCTAGAGTTTAGTGTAGGTGACTATGTCTTGCTCAAAGTATCGCCTTATAAAGGTGTGGTACGCTTTAGGATGAAAGGGAAGTTAGCACCTATATTTGTTGGACCTTTTGAGATTATCAAAAAGGTAGTCCCTGTGACCTATCGGTTAGATTTGCCTGAGGAACGTGTCGAACCTTAGGAAGTGTTTGGCTGATCCAACACTGCAAGTGCCTTTGGATGAGATTTGAGTTGATGCTAAGTTGAATTTTGTAGAAGAGCCTGTGGAAATTTTAGAAAGGGAGTTTAAGAAGTTAAAGCGTAGTAGGATTTCCATCGTCAATGTTCGGTGAAATTCGAAACGTGGCCCTAAATTTACGTGGGAACCTGAAGATCAAATGAAATTGAAGTACCCGCGTTTGTTTAGTGATGTTAGTAGTTGAATTTCAGGGATGAAATTCTTTTAAGGGGGTAGAATGTAACCTTTGCCCTTTTTGTGTTCTGAATATTTCATTTATAGTCCTTTGACTATTTTACTTTTGTCAGTTTATCCAGATTTTTGTACCGTGTTGACGGTGGTAATTTTATGAGTATTGTGATGAATTGTGGTTTATTGTGATTAATAATCCCTTTTAGAAGGTATTATTGTGTTATTTGTATTTCGGGTGGTTTGACCCGTGATTTTGAGAAATGCCGAAAAACGAGTCTGACACGTCCGTTAATGTCCAAATGAGTTTTGAAAGGGTTTAAAGTGAAAATATGTCGTGTGAATACTCTAAGTTAATGGAACGGTATTTTTAAAGTGCATAAAAGTGCTAATTAACTTTGGGGTAAATGTTACGGTTTAGTTTTACGAGTATTTAAGTGATCCCGACACAAAAAGAAAGACCCGAGACCCCTAGGATCCCATGGTCGGTCAAATGGTCAAGAGGGAACAAGAAGGCTAGTTTTTAGCAAGGTTGTCTAAAGTGTGTATCAATATATTCCTTTCACTATTTCATTTTTATCCTTATCATTTCAAAAAACACACACACACACACTTTGGTGTGTGCTCTCTCCACGTCCGAACTCCACACACACACATAATATATTTTTGAACTTTGATCAAGAAAATATGAAGACATAAATATTCGGGGTTGATGCTAGTGTCCGAGTATTCATTTAAACAACGTTTGGGTTGTCCGGTTCGTGTCGAAATCTACAAATTTGAAGATTTTCTTGTAAGTTTTCAAATTTAAATTTCGTTTGTCCTTTTGGGAGTATTTTGATGCAGAGATGTTAGTTGTACAAGTTGATCGTTGTGAAAATCGATTTTTGGAAGAGAAATGAACAAAAAAGATGGTGTTTGGTTCGTGGGTTATGAAAAAGAAAATAAGGGTGTTTGTAGTTTTGATGTTGTGGTCATGATGGTTGAATAATATATGTTACTAGATAGCTTATTTTTGATAATAGCTTGTATAGCTTATTTGTGGGCTAATTTTTAAGCTTTTGATGGCTTATTTTAGGCTTTTATTGCCACGTCATTAGTCAAAATCACCAGGGAAGTGATTTTTGATTATTTCGTGTTATGGCGTATGTTCGTGGACTATTTTTAAGGCTTATGGTAATAACCAAATGCGATACGTAGCTTACTATCTTATTTTTAAGCTTAATATACATATTTTTGAGCATATGGGCTCACGGCCCAATAAGCCTATTTAAGCTGTGGCTTAATAAGAGGGCTTATTGTGGTCTGGATTATTTTTTACATATAAGTATATACTTATATATGTAAATGGACCTTGATTTTGGACTTGGATCGTATTTTGGACTAATTAATATCTTAATGGACCCTTATTGGGCCTTAAAGCCCGATAAGCGATATTTAGTCATTATGAGAGTTTTGATGGACTTTTAAAAGTGAAAATGTATTTACGAAGTGATATTGAACGATATTTTGGGAAAAACGTTTACTAAACGTTACAGATTGAGATTTTGGAATTTTGTCGGAAAGTGTCGAATTTGTAAAAAGTGTTGAAAATAAGGTTTGAAACCTCGGAAAATGTTGTACGAGCGTACAGGTCATGTCGAAATTTCGTATAAAGTTTATACTTAGAAATTTTCCAAAAAAACATGATTTTTGATTTTAAATAATAAAATATTATTTAATTGTTTTATTTCTTTAATAAATTTACTAAAAGACGAAAAATATAATTTTTCACGAAACTTCTCGGATATGTTTATTATGAGAAAACGTTTCATTTTCAACCATATTATGATTAATTTGAAGTGACTAAGGTTACCGAATGGACTTGTCGAGATATATTTATAATTATTAATTATAAATATTTACTTATATTACTTATCTATTTATACTAAATAGTATAAATATGTATTATCGAGTAATGAGATTGATATGATTGTTGGGTTATGTCGTCAACCATCACTCAATTAAATTGTTTTGGGTAATTGTACAACGCGTTTAAACTCTATGCATCAAATGTAAAGATTGTTTTGGAAATTGTGATTAAATTAGGACATTAACTGGACTAGGTCGTGTGCGGGCGTCGTTGCATTTGCTGGTGTGATTGAGATTTGGTTGCTAAAGACATGCTTGAGGTGAGTTCTCATAGCCCTACTTTTTACTGTTTTCCGTTGGGAGAACATGATACTCAATGTGTTTTGAAATGTTTTTGAATTGATCTGTGTGAAATGTGGTTTTGTTTTTAGGATAAGTTACGTGCTTATGACTACTATGTGAATATTATGTGTTGTATGATTGTTTGGAGCGGATGGGTACGCCTACCCAGTGTTTGTGTGATTATTGGAGCGGATGGGTATGCCTACCTAGGTTTGTGTGTGGTCTTACCCTAATTTTAGTGCTCTAGCTGGTAGGCCCTTTAGGTGCGTAAGTGACATATGGTTATTGATTAGCTGTGATGCTAAGGTTGTTTGCATATATTCACTGTCATATAGCACTATTGTCTACTGTTGAAATATTGGCACAACTTTTGGGTTTAAGGTCAAACCTACGAGCTCACCAACATTATTGTTGACATTTTCGAGTATCATTTTCAGGTGAAGTGAAAGAAGAGTAGTTTGGTGATTGTTATAGCAGACTTAGAAGTATCCAAGTGGATTTTCGTTTGAAGTCTTGCTTGCTTGTTATTTGGTTCTAGTAATTGGATGTTTTGGATTAAGGTTGGATTATGGACCCTTGTGGGGGCATTTGAATAATTGTAAGATCTTGTGGATTTTAGTTGCGATTTAGGACATCACTTGAGGTTGTTCGAGGTTGATGGTCTTCATAGCACTTGAAGTTTATGCAATGTAGTTTTCTCTATTTTGTATCTTGTGTTATGATTGATCATTATGTTGCATTCTCGAGTTTCCGCCATTGGCGGGGTGTGACAGATGCTAGGTCATCGTACATGATTAGTAGGGATGCTAAGTCATGGGTTTGTTTGCATATATTCACTGTCATATAGCACTATTGTCCACTCACCAACATTATTGTTGACGTTTTCGAGTATCATTTTCAGGTGTGTTTTTAGCAAAGGTAAATAAGGAGTATCGGGGACCAAATATGAGTACATTTGGGAGTTTATTGAAGGATAACTATTTGACTTTTTTCAAAGTTGCAAAATTGTAAACTTTTGTAATAATGTATGGTATGATCTTGTATCTTGTGCTATGTAAATCTTGAAGTCGCATTCCCCTATTTTCGCCATTGACGGGGTGTGACAGTTTAGCTGGTGGTTAGGTGGTTGTGGTGGGGGTTAGGCACTGGTGTGGGCTGGTGTCCGACAGAGGTGTCCGGCGAAGGTGGTTGGTGGAAGTGACCAGTAGTGGTATAGGAGGCGCCAGTGCTTTTATGTGTTTAAGAAGATGAAGATGATAAAGGTTTATAAGATTTGTTTATGTGTTTGTTTGTTTGGTGTATGCGTTTATGTGTTGATATGAAGATGAAATGAGGTTGGTTTTTGTGTTTATGTGGCAAAGAAAAAGAAGATTGATATGAAGATGAAGATGAGATTAGATGGAAAAGAGATGTGTGATAATGGTTTATGATATGAAGATGATGATGATGAGTGAAAAGGATAAAGAGATGTCTGAGTTTGTTGTGATCCATATGATACTCTTTTTTTAAGAAAATACAAAAAGACACATATACCCTTTCATTTAACGGTCAACACAAGTCAAACTGACAGTGTTAGTAAAATTGAACTGAAAGTGAAACGGGTCGTTAGACTTTGAAGAAGATCCGTAAGTTTTTTAAAAATGAACCAAAAGTGAAAGACCCGGTAAACCACAAGGACCAAAAATGTAGTTTACTCTAAAACATATGGAAACGTTCAAAATTGTATCTAAACGTACAAAAACATAAAAAACATACAAAAACATAGATAACGTTAAAAACATAAAACAACGGTATAAAACATATGTAAATGTACAAATATCCAATATGAAACAAGTTGTATATGAAAAGAAAAATGCTTGAAAATAGCTTCATCCAAACATCTTTCATTTTATGAAAAAGAAAAAATATAAATCCATCTAAACGGGTTTTAAAAATCTTAACTCTTCTCTAAAGAAGGAAAACCATTCCCTTCTCTAGGAAATTAGAAACGAAAAACAGGAAAAAATTTCACCAACTAAACGGCCCTTAAGTTTCTAATGATTTTATTTTTATCGTTGCATGATCTGTAGCATCTGTTCTTAGTTCGGAAAAATTACATTACGTACCTCTCTATAGGCATGGCATAAGTCACCTGAAACCTACATTACCACCTCTTTTTGTTGAATGACAAATCAATTATTTGAGGACAACATAGTATATGGTACTGTTCATCAATGTTTAGTTTGTTGTTTTCCTCTTTGTCTTGTTGCTCTTTTACAGCCTGAGGCCTTTATAAGAGTCCGGCCACAGTGTGAAGCGCCTCGCCGTGATATGATGTACCCAATGAACTATACAGCTTACCGATATGTGAGACTATCTTATCTGCTGGGGAATCCTATAGTTATTCCCTTTATTCAGGTAATAGGCTGTTTTTGGCACCTTTTGTGCTTGCTTTAGTGCAACAATCAATTATTAGTTCTTGTTATGCCCCATCTAAATTGCACGGGGACAGGTATGGGTACCGGGAAACGGCACCATTCTAAAATTCAAGAAAAAAGTACGGCGGCAAAACGCCTATGTGTTTTATAATATTTTAGTATATAGCAAATTGTCATCCAAAAATATATTACACCAGATTCAAAACTCCAAACAAATATCACTCATAATCATCAATTGAAAACTCTTAACCATCAAATTGTCTTCCCAAAAAACATTTAAGTAAAAAAAAGTCAGTTAGTTGTGGTATTCTCGGAGAAAAAAACACTCTCCAATTCTAGCTCATCAAGGGAGAGGCTCGCAAACTCTAAAAACCATGTATCCTCCAATGTACCAAAGTCGTCTCCACCAACATCCCACATCATGGTTTTCTCTTCATTATATTGATCGGTGCTCCGTGACAAAAGACGTAAATTATTGTGGATTAATACTAAATCCTCAGCACGCTTAGGAGTCAACTTGTTTCTTTCGAGTGAGTGAATAAAAGAGTAAGTGCTCCAATTGCGTTCACAACAAGATGACGATGTTGGCTGACCAAGAATTCTAAAACCCAATGACAAAGCAAAGGTGTTTTTGCTTCAAAATTGGCCCACCAACATTTAGCATATGTAGTTCCCTGCTTAAAAGAGATTTATGAAACGATTTATTTTCTAATTAGATATGATAACATAAAAATTAAAGCCTTTTAGTTAATGGGCCATAGGAAACGTGACTTTTTGGGCCAAAAACATTTCTTAGATAAGGATCGGCGTACCATAATTGAAGAAACGTTTCCACTTTTCCTGGGGATGTTTCCTCGGCATTTCCCCCCGTTTCCTGGCGTTTCCCTATTTCCAAGCATTTCGGATACGCGATACGGCATCCCAGCGGAGTTTCTATGCATCCTAGTGCCCCATTTATAATGTTTATAGTTTAATTATTAGGGACATGCAACGTAAAGCGGATGTCATGGGTTCAAATCCTGTCTCCATGTCCCATTAATCGTTCTATTACGTGATTTACTTTTCCCAACTGTGGGACCCGTCGGTGGGATCTACCAGTGGGTCGATTACCCCTTTTTTTGTTTCGCTAATCTTTTATCATACTTTTTCCGCTTTACAGTTGATTGGTGTCCCAGGTACTGGTCTTGAACCAGAGTTTTAACCTGTTATTAACCACCTATTGCCGCATATTACTTCTTACAAACAAGATGCTGAGGACATTCATCTTCAGGTGGAACATAACACACACACACGCATACACATATAACGGGTACTGGTCTTGAACCACAGAGTTTCAACCTGTTATTAACCACCTATTGTATTTATTTCTTTGTTAGTTTAGCTATGTATGTACAAATGATTGGATGCTAGTTTTCACTCTCACAATATTTTCACATTACCTGTTTGTTATAATATTTTGTTTCAAGTATTCATACCTAAAGGGTGTAAATGTATTAATATTAATTTTTCTCAAGTTGAGGACATAAAATATGTGAAGTTTTCTTTCTTATGTTTCTATCTCGAGAACACAAATCAAGTGAAGTTCTGTTCTTCCTTTTCTTTTCCTTTCTTTTCTTAACTTCTTACTATTTCTTATCTTTTCCCCTCTTTAAAAACTCAAAAACACAACGTTAGGGTTTATGTAGAAAGTGTTTGGAAGGTGGAAGGCGATGCTTAGATGATTTAGTATATGTGGGTCCTTTGTTATTCTTCAGATGGAAGCAATTCTATCGGGCCATTTGGACTTTAACAGTTTGGCATGTTTGTCTATCTATTTGGGCTAAACATAATTTGATATTATCTTTACTTTAGTTTAGGGTAGCTGTAACAATTCTTATTTTGTTTGAGGCCATGCTACCATATAAATTCGTAAATAAGCTAAACACTTAATTATGTGTATTTAACTTCAAATAGCATAAGCACATTTAAACACCATTTGTGAACCTCAGTTTGGATTTCAAAAACTGGCTGTCTTATTTCCATATATCTGTTGGGATTTAACATCTAGGTAACCAAGTTACTACGAGTATGCAGCGGATTGGATCTAGTAATAGCATATGATTAACACGTTAACAAGAAGTAAATAGAAAGCGTACCTCTCAGCAAATTGATCTTGAAGCGAATAAGTGATTAAAACAATCACCTCTACTGTTGCTCACACAGTCACGTCAACCATACAAGTAAACATGTAAAATCCGAGTTCTCTCGCGAGTCTTCCCCAAATAGAGAACCATAAGACCCTTACTAGGTTTTCTGCTTAGTGCCTAGATCGACCCATTCACCACATATTGTGATTGAGTGAGTCTTATAGCCAGAATAGACAATAATCAAAAAAAGGAAGCATACAAGCTAAATTAACAATTTTAATTTTCCTTTTTAACATGTAAAATCCGAATACGTTAAGAAGTCTAGACTTAACTTCACAAACCGAATACCTTGTATTATAAACCGATTACCAAACAAACCCTTATTCCTTGTAATCGAAAACCAAAAGCACCGAATTAGGGTTAACTCCTAAACCCTAATATACCGAAAATCCAAGAACCTAAATTCAAAAAACTCGAAACCCTTGTTAGGGTTATAACTTCGAACCAGGAAAGCAACAAACAACTTGTGTTAGAACTTGCAACGTCGAGCTAGGAAGAACAAGTGAAGTCGATTAAAACCTTGATGGTTTTATCGAATTCTGTATGAACTAAAACCAAAAATCAAAGAACCCTTGTGAGGGTTTTTGTTGTCGAACTTGGCTGGAAAAGAAACAAGGAAACCAAAACTTTTTGAGGGTTTTGAGAGTTATGTGTCGTATGTTTTTAGTTGTAGGGTGAGGGGTATTTATAACCCTTATACCCTAGTTGTGATAGACTTAGGAAACAAGTTATAAGTTTATCACAATACTTCTCTCCACCTCCTTATCCAAAACCGGACCTGGAACCCTTAAGGAGTATCCTATTCGTTTCCAACTTTTCTAGCTCATTAAGACGTAACAAGTTTATGTCTTAATTCGTTTAAGTCCCTGTGGTTTTGTCTTAATAATGTTTGTAAAGTGTTAAACATATTCTCCGTGTATTAACGTGTGTGCCCCCTATAGGCTCACATCGTATATGTGCTAGCTGACTACCATAACCCAACAGCTCCCACTTGGGAGTTGGAGTAGCACCTAACACTTATACCTATAATTGGAAAAGTCTAGCAACCCACACAATTATTTTTTACATTAGGAATATTATGAGATAAGAGTTTTAAAAATCATCTCACCTATTTAGGGGGTGTTTGGGATTGCTTATTGAAAATAGATTATCCGTTTTGAAAACGGATAATTAGATAATCAGCTGTTGTAAAACATGGTTTTGAAAATATAGTGTTTGGATTTGATTATGTTATTAAGTGTTTGACCAATTAAATTATTTAATAACTTATCATGTAAAATTACTAAAAAGGACATTTACTATTTTTATGTATGAGTTAAGCTTTATAAATTTAACTCAACTTTTTAAAATCTTACACGTAACAATTTATTTATATAACTATCTTATCTATTTAAAAGGTTACTATTATAGATAAGAAGAAATGTCTATCCTTATATCCCTTTCACATTTTCAAACAAAAAAACAAAAGCACCGGATGAAGAAAAAACACCTCCGACGATAAACATTATCGAAACAAGGCCTACATTATTTTCATCCACCGACCTCAATTTCTCTTCTCCAAAACAAATAATCAGAGAAACTTATCATCACCCTCATCTAAAGTCATTACCATCATCCAGTCATCACTTTTCTCTTTATAAACTTTGATAAGTGGTAGAATATGTGAAAAATATACATACGTATGTAAGAGTGTTTTTTTCTTTTTTTTCTTTTTAACCAAGACAAACTCGATTTTTTTTTTTAATTTTATTTTTTTAATTGTGTTTTTTTTTTTTTTTTCTTTTAAAAAAAAATACATATATATATATATAAGAAATAATTATATATATAAAGAAAAATAATGTTTTTTATGTTTAATTTATTAAAGCTGTTTTTCACATAGAAAAGATTTGATCAACAGTAGGTGAATTTTAATAAAGCGGGGTGATATTGTAATCTTGAAACCAGAGAAGAATAGCGTTTGGCAAAAGTAGGCACCCATCTGCTTTTTCAAACTGACGTTTTGATGGGGTATAAATGTGAATAAGTGATTATTTTCTTTTCCAATCCAAACACTTGCAGCTAGATTTTTGCGGTTTGAAAACGCAATAAGCTGATAATCTTCTTACAAACGCACCCCCAAACACCCTCTTAATGGTTATAAATTTCTTGCTTTATAATCATCCCTTTGTTCAAATACCGTTAAACCATGGATATGGATCCTAACTCATTCCATATAGTTTAACATTATGTTTCTCATTATAGAAATAATTCAGATATACCAAATGTAATCAAGAATCATCTTGCATTACCCTTTGGGAACGGCTATTCATTTATCTGATTAAATCTGGAGAGGGCCCAATGGTATCTTTCTGCACATATCAAGTAGAGAAACAAATCCTTTATTGACTACAAGTGTTGTGGATGCTGCTTCACATACACTCCGAAAAATAGCTTTTATAACTACCATGTTTTAGGACATCGTTTGGCTATAATCACAAAGTGATATCCACACATACAGAACTTGCTTGCATCTCAAGTCTAAGGACGATTTTAAACCATTTTCGACAATTTACTCATGACATTGGGGAAATCCAAAAGTAAATGTATACGTAAAGGTTGGTGGTATCCCAAAAACATCCCTTGATAAAACATAATAGATTGGGCGGTAACAAACCATAAAATATCACTAATATAAACCAAACTCACATTGCCTTCATAACAATATTCCCAATATTATTTAACAGCGACCATGGATAACATATTTAGAGAATTAACAAATCATTCATGGATTAAACATGCAAATATGGAATAACAATTGTTATATGAATCAAATCAAATCCCAAGTATCTTTATTCATCAGAAATTAAAACTGTCTTACAATTCCAAATTACCAAATACTAATCAAAACACAGAGTTACATGAAACTACTAGCTGACAACATTCCTATATTCCTAGTTAATTCAGAATTCTTAGGAAATGCTAAAGCCTTTGTGAAGGGATCAGCTAAATTATCATCTGTGTCAACTTTTTCTATCTTTACATCACCCAATTTAATGAACTCAATCCTCGGGCGAATATAGAGACTTTTGCGCGAAAATGTCTTGCACCTTTATGTGACTCCAATCATCTTTTGCTATAGCAATGGCTCTCCAAGTAATATCACAAGACATAACTTATGGGTTCTTTTAAATTGTGGGAAAATACCAAGCCCATAAATGAATTTTCCGAATCCATACAGTCCCCATTCGATGCATTAAAAGCAAGTCCGATATATTTCACAGCATCTGTATATAGGAAGCAAAAAATACTTTTTTCTAACTTCACATATAACAATATACAACAAATTACGAACAAACACATATCCCGTCTGTGACCTAATCGTCGCATCCTCAATATCCAGCACAATTGTAGCAAGACACGCTGAGCTCGCTCGTTTCATATTACTCCATAAACCAAAAATAAATCCTTAGTAATACGAAGATACTTAAGAATATATTGTAAAACACAGTCCAGTGCTCATCACCTGGGATTCAGTATTGGAAATTGGCTAGTTAAGTACGTAGCGAATGCAAACATCAGGACTAGGTGACATCTCACAGCATACATAATTGATCCTATAGCAGAAGCGTAGGGAACATTTTGCATGCGTTGTTTCTCAGCAGGTGTTGAAGCAACATTGATGACTGAACACAATTAAAGCTATATTCTTGCAATGGGAATCGATCCACGAATGGATATTCCATATAAAAACGTTAAAGATTTTCTCATGTAAGTCACTTTTCATAAACAATTAACACTTTGACTAGACAACGTAGATCTTGATTCTAAGAATATTATGCAATCACCCTAAAACTATCATAGCAAAACATCTTCCAAGGTAGGATTTAACATCTTGTAACATTGGAATGTTGTTTCCCCCAAGAGTAATATTCAACGACATAAATAATTAGGATAGCGACATAACTCCCACTAGCTTTTTGGTAAAACACATGTCTCATAAGGATTTTGAGTGAAAACCGAATTTCTTGATTTCATCAATCAAATTGCTTAATCCAATGCCCTAGTAGCTTTCTTTTAAGAATCCATAAAGGAACGCTTGAGCACATGCGATACCATGGTTAGGATATTTGATTCACAAAAACCTCATTGCTCCATAAAGACTTATTTCGGAGAAGGTATATCCATTGAGGAAGGCGGATTGACACCATTTGCCATATACTCATAGACAAATACGCAGCTCTACTATGAGAATCCTTATAGCTCTAAGGTCAGCAAACAGGAGAAAAGGTTTTTCTTCATAATCAACCTCGTATGATTTAAGTGAAGCCCTAGCAACAAACGCGATTTCAAGACGTATACTGCAACCATCCCTGTCAGTCTTTTTCTTGAAGAGATCCACTTGCTACCAATGGTTCTAGCACATTGGGAGGAAGCTCCAACAAGACCCATAACAATCATTATCTTCATTGATTTGCATTTCCACTTCATCGTATCAAGGCAGTTTCGTTGGATTTAGAGATCAGCAATGCAGCTTTAAAGTTTAGCGGTTAGATCACCTCGAGATCCCCAAACGTCATGTTTCTCAGCATCGATGTACAATACACAATCGATCACTGGGACGACTAGTCCAAGGTGGACCAACAATGGGATAGAAATTACATTTAGGTTCATCAATATTCTTAATCATCTCTCCTTATGATCAAACAGCTAGTGTCAAAAGAAGGAATTGTTCTTCTTCTTATAATTAGTTCAAGATCTTCACACACCCCCCACTATGCTTTCAGACTATAAGATCATACACAAAGAACTCAGCATTCGAGCAACAAAACTTTGATTACTCAGATGTCTAATAGAAAGAATAACCATTTTTTCCTTTACGGTATCCTACGAAATACACCGTAAAAGATCTAGGAACTCAAAGCTTGGTTTCATTATGTAAAGTGTAACACGCTTAACAATTCCTCACAACCCAGACTTTAAAGTAAGAACAGCTTAAGTGGCTTTGCCCATGCCATATTCATATGGAGTCTTATCAACCATCTTATTTGGACCATATTGAGAATGAATTCAGCAGACTGCAAGTGCATAATCCCAAAATGAACTATGGAAGATAGTAATGACTCATCATATCTCGAACCATGTCTAGCAGTTTAGGGATGAGAGCGAAGGCAATTAATCCATGCACCTTTTATGATCCAAAAAACTCTTGACTCATAATTCACCTCTCATGATCAGAACGATACTTATGGTCTTCCTGAGTTGTGATTTCTACTCCCTTTTGAAGACCTGTGAAAGGAATCAAACACTTCATGTTTATGATTTCACAGCAGGTAAACATAACCACAAACGACTAAAGGTCCGTCATAAAAGTGACAAAGTAGCCTAGCACCTTATCTTGACACTAATCTAAATGGGACACATACATCGGAGTGGTATAGTCCCAATAGATCTTTTGTGCCCTTTCCACTTGAAGCGAATAAGGTTTTCCATTCTTGCCATCTTACCATACATGAAGCATGAAACCTACTTTCCAAAAACTCAATGTCCATAGAATAGATATCCATCTTGTTGCAAATTTTCAATGCGTTTCTAATGGGCTAATGAGTCATGACGACAGTGCCACAAGAGAGAAGAGTCCAAATTAGTTTTGGCTCTTTTATTGCTAATAGCATACACAGAACTATCGTTTGTATTAGAACAAGACATATCAATTTCGAAAATACCATCCCGTGGGACAGCCATAAAATAAACTAGATTTTTCTTTGAAACTGAAATAACATTGTTTTCATCAAATCGGTTAATAAAACCGTCATCAAACAAACGTGAAACTGAAATAACACCTCTAGTAATAGAGGGAGCATAATGACAATTGATCAAGACTAATAACAAAACCCTAGGGATCTCTAAAAGTGATAATACCAATGCTATCAAACAGCTACACTATTATCATCGCCCACTTACAGAACTCAAAGCACCAGGATTTCAGCTTCTTATTCCCCCCGTAGACCCTGAGTAGTAATACAAATATGAGTACCATAACCTGTGTCATAAATCCGCAGATTTACGAGGGAAAGAATGGAGATCTATGGTGAAATAACCTAAAGTGGCTAGCCCCCTCCATGAGATAAGAAACTACATTCTTTGCGCTAGCTCCCTGAGATAGCTTCTTCTTTTTCATCAACTCGGCGAGATACACGGGACAGTTCCTTCTCCAGTGCCCAACTTCACCACATTGGTGGCAAATGGCGTCCTTTGCTGGGTTATCCTTCTTAGGTGGTGGAGGAGTCTTAGGTTTAGGAGCAAATGGAACATTGTTATGAGCATAGCCCATCTTGTTCTTTCCTTTACCTTGACCCCCTTTACCAGCTTTGTGCGGTTTATTCTTCTGGTTTTTCTGAACCCTTCCTGCTCGTATTGCATGAAGTGCAGGATTAGCATCTTTCTTTGGCAGCGTTTCTTCATGCAGCTTAAGCATGGCATGTAGTTCATTCACGGTCTTCCCCATGCCGTGCATATTAAAATTCTGCACGAAGCTGGCAAAATCCTTATTGAGAGAGACTAAGATAAGACTCACTGCAAGGTTTTGACCAACTGGTTGACCGAGTCGCTCCAAGTTGTCAATGTAGCCCTTCATCTTTAGAACATGGGAGCTAACAGATTGACCTTCCTCCTGCTTGCAAGTGTGAAATTCTCTCACAGTCTGCAGAAGTTCCTGTTCAGCTTGTTTGGAAAACATAGCTTTTAGTTCCTGGAGCATGTCATAAGCACCAAGATGAGCTAGATTTCGTTGGATATCTAGGTCCATGGTTAACAGCATGAGCACAGCAACTTCCTTTTGCCCTTTAACCCATGCAGCATGAGCTGCAAGAGCCTCAGGAGGAACTTGCTGTCCAGGTTGTGCAACTGGTGCAACAGGAATAGGATGCTCAAGGTAATTTTCCTTGTCTTCAGTTGAAAGTACCAAACGTAGTTGTCTGTACCAATCAATGAAGTTGGGTCCAGTGAGTTTTTGTTTCTCGAAGAAACTCCTGAATACCGAATTGTTTCCGACTGAGGTAGTCATCTACAATAAAAAGTTCAAACAATTAGTATTTTCGATAATTAAATTCTTAATAGAATTAACTACCCAATTAATTTACTAATTAAGACTAAGATCCAACTTGACCTCCCACTTATTACCAAAGGTCTGACCAGGGCGTAAACAAGTGGGGCAAGAGGTAAGCGTCGAGCGTTAATTGCATTTGATGCAACTCTTAGATTTATGATACTTGTCAAAACATTAGTAATCATGTAATAATGTTAAGAGCATGTTTAGTATCATCTTATGCCTCGGATCCAAGGTCTGACCAAGCTTACTCGAATTAAGTCGACCAAGCAAGAACTTGATAAAATCGTTGAAGGTTTGACCAGTACACGAAATTCACCATAGGTTGGTAGGGCCTTAAGGTCTGACCAAAGCGGTCAAACCAATTGCACGTGTTCTAGGTTGGCTATCATAGACTTAAAATTTTCCTAGAGGTATACATATAAATGTGTTAAAACGTGTACGAATAAGCATGTAAACAACTTTGTAGCACTAGTTTTTAAAAACCTTTAATAATGACACTGTAGTGACATACCATGGTTCACGGTAACTCCAATCGAACTCGCAAAGAAGCGGAGAAACAGGTAAGCGCGAAGCATATTAAAAACCTTATTTCTTTAGGGAATTACGTAAAAACAACCCGCCTTAAACTTCTCTTAGTGGATGAGCCGTACTTCCCATGAGTCCATAGCGTCTAGTTTTTAATTCAAGAAAAACAAGTTTCATTAGTTTAACGTCTTATTAATTTTTCACAAAAACAGTTTTCCACGAAACAAATGGTTGGTCATTATGAGCATGCATTAGGCGTGTATAATTAATAGACATACATCAACATCATCTTTTTGGACATATGGCATAATTATTTAGGCGTGTAAACAAGTAGGCATTAAATAAACATTCATACATAGATTCATAATACAAAAGATGACATTAAGCATACAAGTAAACATGTAAAATCCGAGTTCTCTCGCGAGTCTTCCCCAAATAGAGAACCATAAGACCCTTACTAGGTTTTCTGCTTAGTGCCTAGATCGACCCATTCACCACATATTGTGATTGAGTGAGTCTTATAGCCAGAATAGACAATAATCAAAAAAAGGAAGCATACAAGCTAAATTAACAATTTTAATTTTCCTTTTTAACATGTAAAATCCGAATACGTTAAGTTGTCTAGACTTAACTTCACAAACCGAATACCTTGTATTATAAACCGTTTACCAAACAAACCCTTGTTCCTTGTAGCCGAAAACCAAAAGCACCGAATTAGGGTTAACTCCTAAACCCTAATATACCGAAAATCCAAGAACCTAAATTCAAAGAACTAGAAACCCTTGTTAGGGTTATAACTTCGAACCAGGAAAGCAACAAACAACTTGTGTTAGAACTTGCAACGCCGAGCTAGGAAGAACAAGTGAAGTCGATTAAAACCTTGATGGTTTTATCGAATTCTGTATGAACTAAAACCGAAAATCAAAGAACCCTTGTGAGGGTTTTTGTTGTCGAACTTGGATGGAAAAGAAACAAGGAAACCGAAACTTTTTGAGGGTTCTGAGAGTTATGTGTTGTATGTTTTTAGTTGTAGGGTGAGGGGTATTTATAACCCTTATACCCTAGTTGTGATAGACTTAGGAAACAAGTTATAAGTTTATAACAATACTTCTCTCCACCTCCTTATCCAAAACCGGACTTGGAACTGATAACCGACCTTTTTAGGGGTGGATTATATTTCAATTATAGTATTAGTACGTATTCCAAGAGATTCTAGATCAATTGCTTTTTACCAAAGCAGAATCAAAAATCCCCCGAGTCGTTTCCCGACGAGGAGCGAATTGGAAAGTCGAAAGTCGCTTTGGTAATCAATGCTTGAATGAGAAAGGATTTGGTTGGGATTTCTATTTCTAAAAATAGACAAAGAAAATTAAATTAAAACCTAAAAACAAAAGCTATAAACGATTAGACCTAAAACGTAGACGAAAACGTAAAAACGCGAGGTTAAAAAAAACTAAGTTATCTAAAAATTAGGACCTAAAATGATTTTAAAAGTTTTTATAATTAAAAATAACTTAATTAAAAAGAGAATGAAAAGAAATTCTAAAACGGGGCTTAAAAACGGTGGAAAGACGAAGAAAACGAAAACCGGGCCCGAAACCGAGCTTTAAAAATAAAAATTTTACAAAAACGACCCTACGAAAGATTTTATATTTTTCCTAGGTTAACAATGATAAAAGAAAATTTTAGAAAAAGGAATCACTAATTTTCACTTTTTAGATTTTAAGTACGAATTTTCTAAATTTAAACTATATTTTTGAATTTTTTAAGAATTAAAAACCATTTAAAACTAATTAAATCCTAGAAAATATAAAAAATATAAAAATAATTGAAAACAAATTTTTATTAAATAAAATAAGTAAAAATAAAATTTTACTAAAAGGAATTACTATTTTTTGCTTTTTAGATTAAAAGATATGATTTTTCTAAAATTTAAACTAATTAAAAACTATAAAAATAATAAAACTATTAAAAATAAAATCCTAAAATTTTTATAAAAATTACACTAAATAAAGAAAGTGTGCAAAAATTTACTAAAAATAAAAGCCCTAATTTTTCACTTTTTATAAAACTTTAATTAAACTTATTAAAACTAAACCTAATTTCTAATAAAATTGATTCAAATTAACTAAAATTTAACGGGGGGCTTAACTAAGGACTAACTATGAAAGGACTAAAGGACTAACAGTGACAACCTAAAGGACTAACTGAGCTAACAAACAAACTTATGTATAAGCTGAAAACAGAAAGTGGGCTTTTGCCCTTAGATTTGCTTATTCAGCTGTAAAAGGCTCAAATTAAGATCAAATTTGAAAACAAAAGGTGTTCTAGAAAGCTTATGATGTGTAATATCTAGAAATGAAAAGCTAATTTACCTAAAAACATCTTAAACCAACTGAAATTGAAGATGAAATTGCTAAACTCAGGAACAAACTCAAATTGTACAAAATCAAATTAAGCTAAAAAGCTCAATAAGCTAAACCAAACTCTTATCTTCTGAAAACTAGTTTATCTACTTATAATCTAAATAACCAAATTATTAAAACCTAAGCTATAAGCTAGAAAACTTGAACTAAAAGCTAAATGCTTAAACCTACTGTTTTTGGACTTTTGAGTTTTTAAGCTACTTTTTTAAAAACAAATTTAAGCTAGTAAATAAGCTACAAAATGAAAAATAAGTCCTAGTCTATATTTAGCTATATCAACTCTATACCCTACTTGAATTTAAATAGCTAAGATCTAAGATTACCTAATTAATAAATGAACCAAAAGTGACAGCAGGAACAGCTAGAGTTCCTGCTGATGCACTTTGCACTAGCTCAAATCCAATTGTGCAGGTTGACTTAGTGTAGACCTCTACACTAAACACACTCTAATAGAGTGCACAAACATGAAACAAGCAAAAACCAAGCCTTAAATGGCTTAGTTCAAATTCTAGCAAGCAAATTGACAAGGAAATTTCCCCTGGTGCTAGAACACTTAAAATAAGCCTTAACTTTTGAAATTTTGAAAACTAACTTATAAAAACTGAATTAATTTTAGTCTAGAATAAAAACTCAACTAATCCACATCAATTGCACAAGTACCTTTGACTTTTTAGGGTCAAAGAGACTTAAACCAAACACTCCTTTAGATTTTGAAAATCTGATTTTAACACTACTAAGGCCTGAATTAAGCACAAAATTTTAAAGACAAATATTAATAACGCAATATTAAGCTATAAAAAGTAAAAAGCAAAAAGTAATAAGCACTAAATTCGGCAGATAAGCAAAAGACAGAAATAAGCTAAACAAGGCAGATTTGCATAAATCATAAACAAAGGGTAAATAAACATTCAGCAAAGATAATAAGCATTTAACTATCATAAATAAGCACAAATGATCATGATTAAGCAAAATAAGCAATAATAAGCAGTTGCTACAGTAAAAATGCAAGAGAATTTAAAAAGAGATACTTACACAAGGTCTAAATGAAAAGGTTCTAATCCTAGTCTTAACACCCCTAAGTCTAAAATTCTGAATACATTTAACACCCAAGGGTCCTTCCATGTCTGACCCTTTGCTCCATTTTTGCTGAGGTAATTCTTTGAGTGAGCTTTTTATGATTTTTAAGTTTTTCTTAAATTCTTATATCAGAGTTAAAACAGGTTAATTAGTTACTGAATTGAGAGCTTATATGAGTTCTTGTATGAGCTTAAAAGAAACAAAAGTTAAGAGCAAACTTGGAACACAAATCAAAACATAAACTGAATTTTCATTGAACTTTAAAAAATTACAAGTACATAAAAGCTGAGTTAAACTACTTTTAAAAAAACTTAAAAACTAAAACTGAACTACTCAAAAACTACTCTAAAAAAACTACTCCTTCTGCCTCAAGGGCTTACAAAGGCTTTTTATAGAAACGAGCTAGGGCTTATCTCTTTGGTCTTTGTCTTCTTCCTTGTGTGCTAGTTTGCTGAGTAGAATGCCCATGTGTGTTTGTTGTGTGTGTAGAAACACAAACCCAATCGTAGCCCTTCATTTTGAGTGTTGCCCAATCAAAATTATATCAACCATTGATCGAATTGAGGGTTTTTGGATTGCCACCGTGGACATTGACCATGTGGGAGGTGGGGTTAATGTTAGTGATAGGTTTGGAGGGACATGGGGGAGTCAACGAAAAATAAAAGTGACAGATTGTGGGGTGCTTTGATTTGGCGGGAAAACAAACCAAGAAGATATACAGTATATCTCTTTGATTTAAAAGGTGTGAGTTTTGGTTTTGTCCTAGATTGGCCCTTCAAGTCTGCATAAGTGTTTTGCAAAATTAAGGTCCTGGTTGTGAATTTGAAATTTTTGGAGTATGGCAACATCAGTCCCTCAAGTGTCAAAGATCTTTTGCAAAAGAAGTCCTCAAGGTGTACAAGTTTAAGGGATGGACAGAAACAGTCCCTCAGATGTTATAAAAATTATTTCCACCATTTCCTTATAAAATAACTTTGGGACTTAGGCAGAATTAGTCCCTGGACTTCAAATGGGCTTATAAAATGCGATTGGGCTTGGATTTGGGCCTATTTTTGAAATGGGACTCATAGTCTTCTTAAATTATGCAAATAGGGCTTTTGATGTATCTTGGGCCATTTGGTCTTTATGTGTATATAATGGCTTTCCTGGCCCACTAAATGGGTATTTGGCTTCGATTTGACTTTGTCTTTACATACTTTTCCATTTTGTTCTCGGTTTTGTCCATTTTTGCTTGATTTTTCATCCTTTTTCTTAGATATCCGTTCTTGCACAACACAATTAGCAAAACAAGCATATTTTTGGCATTTTAAGTCCGTTTTTGGTTATTTTAGCTCGTTTTTTAAAGGGTTAAAAGGTAGTGTAGTTAAAAATCATTACATAAATCCCCATCTAGGACATTGTTGTGTTCTCAGTAATGCTATGAAGTAAGCACTTAGAAAACTAAGAATCTCAATTCCCCTCGACTAATAACCTCGAAAAGTAGCCAAGTGTTCATCAAGAGAAATGAAAGAACCAATAGCTTCGAAAAGCCCCAGTTTTTACCATTTTTATGTATTTACACTAACTTTCACTAATATTTTTGTATTTTTCCTTTCCTTTTTCTCAACTAACATATTTGACTTCCATTATTGATGTTTAGGGATCATAGAACTAGAACATTTCAATCCTAAAATGCCCTTAAAAAGGGTAAATTCATCGTTCCTGACTTTTTACTTATTCCAAATCAAGCTTAAAACGAAATCACCGTTAGATACAAGAATAGACGCTAACACTACTCATATGTGCAACTTGTAAACTTTTCATTTCCGTCAATTATTATATTAGGTGAATGTGCTATTTCGAATTTCAACCATGGATCAACGTTTTTTATGCAAAGTTCTATGCTTCACGTTTTACCCGAGAATAATGAGTTTGAAGGCGAGATCATCCCATGTAGCGACTTTCGTCTCGGCACATCCCAACCTTGCAGCTAAGGACCAGGCATTTTTGACACCCCAAGAGTCTAGTATGGGACTACACGGCCTTTGGTTCAAAAACTCTTAGGTTTCTTGTATACACATCACTTAAAAGGAATTTAGTCAAAGTTCAAAAGCATATTTAAATTTAAGAAAAAGAGATTTTCCCTATATTTATTTATCTACATACATCACTCTTTCATGCAACTGATACAATCGTAATCTTCGACCTTTTAGAAGGCTGACAAACACGGTTGGAGCGGCAAAGATGCTAGCAAATTTTATCGGTCTCGGATTATTATTCTTACTATGGGCTTTCTTTTGAAGACTGCAACATCGGTTGTGAGCCGGCAAGATGCAGTAAACCTTTTTCAGCCCACAGTTTATAGTTATTCTTCATCATATATTTTTTTATTTTTTTCATCATTTTTCATCATTTTTTTCATTTTTTCATTTTTTTTATATCACGGTATATAGAGAAGACTTCTTTTTGAAAAATTTAAGTATAAATTTGAACTGAGACTAAAATTATTATTGACTATATCTCAAAAATTTGTTGATTTAAGTTTAGTTTTCAAAGATAGCACGTATTATTAGTCCGATTAGAAGCTTATGGGAGAAAAAGCGACAAATTACACTTATGAGCTCTTAAGATTTCCAAATAATCCTTGTTTAGCATCCAGCTCATACTTAACACTATCATTTTTCATTCTTCGCGAGGATTCGCGAACGCTTAGTCTAAAAGTTAAGGAACAAGCTAGAGCTCAACACGCTCAATCAAGTCAAAATTTATTCTCATTCTACCCTGTGGGAAAGACAAAATTTGTGACAAAACACTTATTTTATTTTTGAAAATTTTTAAATTTTTTCATTTTTTTTTTGAAATTTTAGTGGTAAAAACGGGCTTACGTGAAGACAACGGTTACAGGCAAAATCAAATAGATAGATCCCCCCCCATACTAGAATGAAACATTGTCCTCATTGTTTTTACGAAGGGTCTCTACGTAAATCCTAAGCCGTTTATAAATTATGCTTAAAGATAAACGTTAGTCGATAAGATTAGGATATTGGATTCCCAAAATGAAGCTGAGGATTTGAAGCTCTTGTGATCGAAGGACAAATACCGTGAGCACCAGAGGCTTCAAAAATCTGGGACATCCTGAACAATACAGTACAAAATACAAAACACCTACTGTTTATTAAAACCTAAATTATTAAAACCTAAGCTATAAGCTAGAAAACTTGAACTAAAAGCTAAATGCTTAAACCTACTGTTTTTAGACTTTTAAGTTTTTAAGCTACTTTTTTAAAAACAAATTTAAGCTAGTAAATAAGCTACAAAATGAAAAATAAGTCCTAGTCTATATTTAGCTATATCAACTCTATACCCTACTTGAATTTAAATAGCTAAG
>BQNB010067681.1:2990-34114 GCA_026074375.1 Tanacetum coccineum | reverse complement strand
TATTAACTATTAAACTACGAGCTATATAAAACAGTAAAATACACGGGGTGACCGAGTCTTTTTCTAATACCTAACAGATAGTATCTGGGGTAGTGGTGATGACAAGGGAGAGAGTGGTAATGGTGGTGAAGTAGGTATAGCAAGAAGTCTGGCAACCTCTATATCTGAAGGAAGTGATATGGGTGTTTGAGCTCGAACATACATCCTAGTCGTAACACGGTATACAGGTGGTGGGACAGAGTCGGCCGGAGCTGGGTGCTCCTCCTCCTCCTCATCCTCGTCCTCCTCAACATCATCATCATCATCCTCATCATCATCGGATGACTCATCATCATCATCGTCATCGTCTCCTCCATCGGCAGGATAATTAGTAGGGTCCTCCTCTGGATCGGAGTCTGTAATGTATCTTGGTGAGTCGGTAGTAGGTGAGACAGTAACAAGAAGTGGTTGTTCCTCTGGTGGAAACACCTCATCCTTCGGTGGCATAAACTCTGGATATACAGGCTCTGGTACATATGGTACATAGACAGGTGAAGGTGGGTACTCAGGACCCGGCACATAATCAGGAGATCCTATGTCTGACATCCCGGTGATCCAATTTGGGGATGTTACAGATTGGTATCCCGGAGATCCTATGTCTGACAAATCCTCAAACGGACTAGATACCTCCGTGTAAGTAACTGTGGAATCCTCTGAATCCGACATGACAATATCTGAAAATCAAAATTAACTTATATAAGTATTAATATAAGACTCTTATTGTAATATACATAGTATTTTATAACATGTATATCAATCATGAATGAATCTAGTCTAGCCAACTAATGCAACACTAGTGTATGTATGTCCCGTGAAAATCCCTTTGTATGAATGCAATGTTTGAAAACGGTTATAGTCTAGCAAAAACATTTGACCTGGTTCTCTATAACCTTGGCTCTTGATACCAATCTGTAACATCCCCAAATTGGGTCGCAGCAGAATATGGGTCTGGGGGTGGTACTTCATAGATCAATACCACAAGATATATATAAGAACGACCATTTGAAAGTCGTTTAAAACTGATACATTGGATTTAACAAATTGTTGTTACATAAGTCCGAAACTTCACTTGTTCATTGTTCAAAATACAAAGATTTTAGTCCATAACAAATATATTCCCAAAATGTAATGCAACCAAATCTTTAATGCATATGACTTCCAAAATAACGACCACCAATGTATCCCTGGTCTTGTACCTCACTGATCTCTGTAGAAAACATTGCTTAAAACGTCAACAATAATGTTGGTCAATTCATAGGTTTGTAAAATGTATAATGTAGGACCGCAAGATTTTCCCATGATAATGCAATAGATGTAAACATCATAAAATGTGATTACATTTCCCTAAGCTTATGACACTGAAGCTCGACATGTATGAATTGCAATATCAATTGCCAACATTGCCCGTGATGATGTTCTAACCCACAACATCCCAAATTCGACATGGTATACGTTCGTTATCCGGCATACCGGCACAGTGAGCATGACTCACCTGAACATGGATGTCAATCCCAAATAGATCTATTTATAACATTCGTGCTCACAACAAGTAATTGACAGTTCATGATAATGGGCTCAGAGGGTTATCGCTACTTAGGCAAACACGTAATCGTAATGTAAAATGTCCACTTGCGTCCAATTGTAAAACATGCATATGTTTCTCACCCCAAAACTTGTAAATCATTATAAATGTAAAACGTGGGGCTATGAACTCACCTCGAGTGGATGAGTTAACAATGTAAATCAAATGCGTGAAAATGCGTCACAAATACGCCCGAATGCAACCTAATTAATTATAGGTCGTATGAGTACTAAGTACTTTGAATAACTAATACCGTATATAATTCTATATAGCTACATCACCATCTAATTGTATTTGTGAAATCATATTTATAAAGTAAAAACGTTTATAAATATCTCTTTAGTAAAAACGGCGTAACTTTATCGTTTTAAGTCCGTTTCTTACGTTTCTTATGTCCACGCTTTCGTATTAAGACGAGTTATCAAAATATTACATTTTCATATTTTAAGTCCTCTGGTGAACAGTACTTTTTACTGTTCATATACTTTTATAAAATTATTTTTATAAAATTAATCGTCGTAAACTCGTAAATGTCGTATCTTATTCGTTTTAACTTCGATTTTAGTGATTCTTTTGAGCACGTCTTTGTAATTAAAAGTTATATTTGTTTATGATATTTTTAAAATAAAAATACCTGATGTGAACAATAACTTTTATAAAATTATTTTTATAAAAGTATTAATTATCGTAAACTTGCGAAATGCATAACTCCTTCATTATTGATCAAAAATTTATGATTCTTAATTTTTTGGAATCCTAAAAATATGCACTATCTGAGATAAATATCCAACCTTTTAGGTCAGAGGTGGTTTTTAATCAGTTTTTATAAAATTTCTTTTATAAACACGTTTATTCTCGTATAACTTGTAAATTACGTATCTCCATCGTTATAAATCGGATTTTGAAGTTATTTACATATCCGGAATACTCATGAGATGTAGTATTTTATAAAAATATAAAACAAACACTTTATTTTTCGAATTAAAACAGAATCATTTAATGTTTTTGGTAAAAATATGTTTAAACTTGTTTTTGTAACTTTTTAGTTTAGTAACTTGTTACAAGTCCTCTACAACCATTTATATCACATGTCCTTCCAAATTAAAGTCCTTAGTACATGATTTGTCCAATTATTGTCTAAGATAACAAGATCAACAAGTCCTTATACTGATAAACTTATTAGGTAACTTTTAAAACCACTAGTTTATATATAGTTTTTATACATAAACCACACTTGTATAATGTATATATACTTTCATTCTCACATGTTCTTAACATCATTATAGCACATGATAAAGTATATCATACTATGATCACAAGTAAAAATCCATTTTACATGTAAAGAAGTTTCCTAGATGGTGATTAACTATACAACCATCATATATGCATAAAATCACAAATGTAAAGAGATTAAGGTTTTTAGGTAACCTTAGTAAGATGTATGGTGATGAATAACAATGTCTAAACCCTTGTTTAGCAAACAAACCCTAGCTTCTAAGTCTTAGAAAACCCTAAATCTAAAGAAAACCCTAATGTTGAACCTTCTTGCTTTAACACTTGTAAACCCCAAACCAAACCTTCTAAACACCTTAGGATATCTTAGATATGTTGTAGGAATACTTGGAAATGTAGTAAATAAATTTGGTATGGATTTTAGAGCTTTAGGTATACCTTTAGATGAGTTGTGGATGATTGTTGAACAATACCTAAACCCCACCAAACAAACCTATTTACTATAAATGGAAGTATAAAACCTAATTTATTCAAGAAACCCTAATTTCACACCTTCATTGCTTAACCCTTATATAAACCCAACCAAGCTTCTAAGACACCTTGTATATGATTAACAATGACCCTTAAACACTTGTACTAGCTTAGAAATCAAAACTATGGATTGTATGTGTGAGTTGGGTGTGACAAGTGGGCTATAAGGGCTCAAGAGAGGGTTTTTATGCTTTGTTTGCTTGAAATGATAAGTGTGTGCATACTAGTTGCTTTATGGGACCTATTCATAGTTAAACATGCAAGAATACTATCTAAGTAAAACAATCAAATGGTTTTGGTGTTGTTTCTTGTTGGTGGCCGGTTAAGGAAGCCAAGAGGACAAAAAGAATGAGTTTAAAACTAGTTTAGGTCTTGTAAGAGTAGGTGCAAGGTTGTTGTCTTGTAAGAGAGTGATGTGACCTTACTAACATGCTTGTACTTGGTCTCCTCTTTTGCTTGTGATCTTGCCGTGTCTTAGGAACCAAAGGGGACATAATTTGGGTAAAAGATGGTTGTTTGATCCACTGGTTAAAGGTTATACTAGTTTATTAGTATTAGTAGAGCATTGTTGGATTTAATTTCAAGTGTATATGATATATATGTGCCAATTTCATCTAGGGGCTGAATAGAACAAAGGTTTATGATATTTTTGAGTGTTATGGGTATTAGTGGGTATTTGTTGAAGTGTAGGTGGGTTTATTGTTTGCCATGCATGCAAAAGTGTAGTTTTATTGCGTTACGTAAACGTTTCACGTAACCAATAAAAATAAAAAGCGTAAAGTTATAAATTATCATCCTAATAACTTTAAAACACTTACTTGACGTAAACATTTAGTTGTTTGATGCCTGTTTACGTTAAATGCTCATTTTTAGTTTACGCGATTTAGCTTAACGATAAAAATTAAAAGCGAACGCGTAAAAGCCTAAAAATAAATAATAGAATAATTGAAGTCGTAAATGACCTGAAAATGTGAAATGTTACAGAAGGCAATCAATGGAAGATACCTTGAGCAAATTTATGGGAGAATCAGCAAAAAGACACGAGGAAAACTCTAACTTGATCAAAGAAATCCGAACTTCAACGAATGCTGCCATAAGGAACCAAGGAGCATCAATTAAAACATTAGAGATACAAATCGGGTAAATGAGCAAGGTACTACAGGAGAGATGATTTGGAAGTCTACCTAGCTCGACTAAAATGAACTCGAGAGATCAAGTCATGTCAATCTCGACTACTATTGAAGCTGATTTACACCCGATACGCCATATTGGATCTCCCCAATATGTCGTATTCACTAGACAGAACCGTACACTCATGTACAAGACAAGACAAATGATGATTCCATTTCCAAGTCGTTTGAATAGTTACTACTATGATGGAAAGAAGGGATCATATGGACCACAGTTCTCAGAAGCTTACTCTAAAGCTTCACATATCAATGAATCCATACCCTAAAAGGAGAAAGACCCAGGGAGTTTCACTTTACCTTGCTTTATTAATAATATTTGCTTTGATAATTCCCTTGTTAACTTAGGAGCTAGCATTAGTGTTATGCCTCTCTTGACTTACCTTAACTTAGGATTAGGCGAATTAGCTCACACTAAGCTGACAGTGGAATTAGCGGATAAGACAGTAAAATATCCAAAAGAAATTACTAAAAACGTACTAGTAAGAGTTGGTAAATTTACTTTCCCCGTAGACTTTATAATTCTAGATATGCTCGAGGATATCAAAGTGCCCTTGATCCTTGGAAGACCATTTTTGTCTACCGCCCGTGCTAAAATTAATGTTTACAAGAGAAAGATTACTTTAAGTGTTAGGGAAGAAAAGATTATTTTCAAAAGTGTTAAACCTGCTAGTAGTTTAATTAAGAGGGTCTACATGCTAAGTTTAAGAGAAAGAATGGAACTTGATTTAGAAGCTAGGCTAATGGGAGAGACTTTGGTGTTGAATAGATCATTAGACCCTTTCTTGGAAGATTACATTAAATTAAATGATCTAAATGAACCATTTGATCTTAGGAGAAATCAAGGAGATGATTTAATGCCCACCATTGAGGAAGGTGAGGTAATTGAGGAATTTAGAACTAGGGATAAAGATCTTGATATTAGAATTGATGATTACCCTAGTTATTGCGATGATGATAAGAAAATCTACATATACTATGCCCACAACTTAAAGTTTTCATGCATGATAGGATTTGAATTTACACACGTCAACTTCTTCCCGTTATTGTACGTCAATGTGATGTTCAAAAAGTTTCATAACTCTATAATGAAAGATAAGATGGTGTTCAAAGGGGATAATGTTGTAGGAGCCTTTATGAATGTGCCTATTTTTGTTGGAACCTTTTTTGTTGTGACTGACTTTTCAGTTTTGGAAGATATGGATGCTTATCATGACGAAGGAATGGGCGATTTTATTGTTGGTGAACCGTTCTTAAGAGAAGTTGGAATTAAAGCAAGACGGTTCAATAGAATGATTACCATTTACAATGGTGATGATGAAGTAACTTACCAAATGATGCGATCAACACCACACTAATGAGCAATGCAAAAAAATCCCACCATTACTGAAGGTAAGTGAACATGATAAGATGAACGGGATCTCGCACTTATACCAAAAGCTTAAGGGGTTCTACAAATGAGTATTGAACTTAGGACCCGATTACATTCGAAATGCAAAGACAGAAGAATGGATCACACGCGGGAACGTTAGCGTGCATGAGCTGGAATGGTGAAGTCGAACCATGACGGATGCGAAGACGAGAAGTAAGCTAAACGACAGCTTAAAATTTAATAAGGCGTGGAATTTACTGAATCGAGTAACGGTAAAAGTAAGTTTTTTTTTTTTTACTTAAAGGTAAGAATATGAATTAATAAATTACCTGAATTTTACGAAGTCTCACAGTTATCAGTCTTTATTTTTTATTGCACTTTAAAAACATTATTGTTAGTTCTGGAATACGGCGTATTCACTAACCTGATACGCCACATCCACCAAAACTGACCCGTATTTTATTTATTTTAGTTTAAATTAACCGTAGGTACTAAGATAAGATTGCACATGTTTTTCCTATATTTTATACAGGACCTCGTAAAAGAAATATCAACGAAGTTGGTAGAGTACATATTTTCTGGAATTCTGTGTGTGTGCTGTTCGTGCTAGGATTCAGATGCGTTTCTAACACAATCTCGCTCATAAACACAACATGAAGAATCTACCGAGCAAATATCAGGGGAGTTTCTCATTCTAATTCTTTTTAAATTCCCGTATTTAATATTTTATATATACAACGACGATGTTGTATAATTCAAGTGGGCGGATGGAATTAGAATGTTTACTTGTCCTAATTTTCACATTAAAATGCTTAAATTATGCTCAATTTTTTTTAAGCATACTTTTGTGAAATTACATGTTACATAACGTGCACACAATAACCCTTGATAGATATTGTGAGAATTTAGCCTATCCGTTTCCAAATGTTTACCCAAATTCCATAAAATATGAGTGTGCCGGTGATGTAGTGAACTTTAGAACTTGGCTTGGTATATCACTCGAGACCATAATAATGAGTATTATGGATTTAATTGGAGTAACTTATTTAAATTGGTAAATTTTAGGATTACACCCAAATCGCCTTTACATGTTGCTTATTAACTAACTACACCGGTTAGTTAACCTCCCATTTAAACCCTTTTCCACTCTCATCTTTAGAGTGAAGATTCATTAGAAAAACCCGTAGAGCCAATCCTTTAGGAATTACACCAACTATTTGTTTTGTTACACCCTTACACCTTAACCTACCCTGTTAGATTAAGTTTAATTTACAGTTGCTAGTTGCTTAAGGTGTAAAGTTTGTATTTCCTGAGTCTTGTGTCATTTTCTATCTTTGGTGTAGTTGGAAAATTTCACATTGCAAATGGGAATGTATATTATAGTCAAAACTCATGTGATTTTACTACCATCACAATTATCGGTGAATCCGAAGAACGAAGGAACTATCGAAAGAATTATCCGGAATAATTATGATCGTGAAGATGGTGAAACTACACCGAGATTTGAAGCATAGTTAGCAAAAAACAATAATAAAAAATCGAAAAATGAGAAAAATACAAAAAGAAAGAGAAGGAAAGTTTAAAGATAATCGTTTCGCAAAGAGCATTACCGAAGGAATTACACGAAGGATCGATTATTCGTTGATACGTCTAAAAAATCAACGATGTAGAGTATTGTACAAAGTGGAAGATATCGCCACTTACCTTGTAGAGTATGTAAAGTTTTGGGATGATTAGGAAGTTGACCGTTACGGGAATGCCAACTTAGGTTGTTGTTTTTGATCGATGATCAAGACGTTGTAAATAGTAGAGTCTTTATCATGGTAACGGTCAAGAAAAAAGTGTCTAGCAACTTGTACCTTAGGCTTAATCTATTTTTTTCTTGATTTTTATTTAACAACAATTTACGTCCCTCTCACCTAATGATTAGCAGCTGGTTTTACGCGAATGAAGACTTGTTCAAGCGTGCATGTCTATTCCGTCATTACGACCATGTATGCATGTCTTAGCTGCCTCGTTGGTCTATGACTTTTGGTAAAAGTTAGAAGGTTCCTACCCTATATTATTCTTCATCCTAACCTTTGGTTAAATTCGAATGAGGATCTGATCGAACACACATGTCTATTCCATTGTTACGGCCATGTATGTGTGCCTCAGCTGCCTTGTTAGAGTGATACTTCTGGTTAAAGATTGTAGAATGATCAACCGTAAGCCTTTTCATACAAAAACCTATATTTACCTTTATAAACTTGTTACTCCTTAGCTTTAGTAGTGGAGATGTGTATCCATGCCAAGCTTACGATAGAATACTTGTCACGACTGAGCAATTGAGCGAATTAGTTACATGTTACCACATAGATTAGTTGAGTGATTTAAGTATTTTCATCTTCCTATTTCATGAGGTGTTTGGTTGTGTACATGTAATAGATCGAATAAATGCTTTAACGGAAAATATCCTTAAAGATACATTTTTATAAACTTCTAAAGGCTACTTGAGGACAAGTAGGATTCAAGTAGGGGGATATTTGATGACATCAAATAACGTCTATTTTAGAGCATCATTTACCCCATGTTATTAACCCATTTTGTTTAGTTATTGCAAAGAATTGTTACTTAATCGTTTATATTTGAGAATTGAAGTAATTATGGAGAACTTAGTGAATATTAGCAAAAGGCGCGCATTCTGGAGCTTAAATGAAGATATTTTGAAGATTACTATTCTGAAGACCAATACGCCGTATCCATCAAGGAGGATACGGCGTATCTATGCATGCACTCACCAAAGACTACAAAGGAAAGAAGATCAATACGCCATATCCAGAAGAAGTCAATGCGCCATTTTAAAGATATAGTATGTGAATATTCTAGAAGATATCAAGCATGGTACCTACTCCAAGAAATCCTCAATACGCCGTATCCAATCTTTAGATACGCCGTATCAAACCAACTTCCAGAACTTATAAATAGAAGGCTCAAAAATGAGTTTTAAGTGTGTTAAATCATATTCTCGATACCTAAACCATAAAAGTAGATTTTTAGAAGAGAAAAGGAGCAGAAGAGGTCAAGCAACGTTATCAATTCCATAGGAGACAACGTGTAATTCCATATACTTTCGTAATCGTTTAGTTTTTAGTATCATTCGTTAACTCGGTTAGTTTACCTTGGTTAAATAATTGCTTTTGTATTTATTATGACGTTTAAAGGCTAATACCTTCGGATATTAGCCATTATTATGAAGATCTGAATGTTTAGTATTAGTTTATCTTAATTTCTTAATTTATCGTTGAATGCTTGTTTATGTTTATCAATTTATACTTGTTTACACGCTTTTGTATGCGACCTATCATTCAACTGGATCCAGTGATATGAACCAAGTAAATCTAGAGTCTGGGATAGCTCTCCATATAGTAATTTATACATCTAGAGTCATAGGATCACAAATATTGTTCTTCTAAATCTGTGTCTAGGATACGCTTCAGGCTTAACTAGTTAATTGGATATTGCTAATCATTTATTGATCGTGTTGACTAGTAGGTAACCTAGATAATTCAACAAATAACGTTCTGATTCCATTGGATAGTTGGACAAGTGGACTATTAGTGTATAAGTTACCATTAAGCGGTAAGTGGGTAAAGTCTCTATGAGCTAGGGTTTAACAAGATCACCATTGCTTTAATCCCTAAGATAGATTATAATCAACAAATAAGGATGCTTTATGCGGATGCTTTAATTATGACAAAATTAATATGTCTAAGTCTTAGGATGATGTAACGCCTAAGTCTTAAGAATGATATGCCACCTCAAGAGAAGAAATCATTGCACTTAATAAACAAACCAACTTTCTAATCGGATTAATAATGGTTAATACAATTTTTTGTATATTTGGCCTGACCCTTTTATCTTTTGTTTATTATCTCGCTTGGGTTAAAGTGCCTTGAATTGATTATAGTCACCAACCAAACTGTGACAGTCTCTCAGGCTGAAAACCCCCTTTCCCTGTTAGAATTAGGATTAGGACTGACATAGGTTTAGAATAGAATAAAATTAACATAGATTAGATAACCAAGATATTAATTAAATTGATAGATTTAACCTCGCTTCAAGTGTTTGACACCCTACTTACCACGAAACTACTACCGATTGGGTACACTGCCCGTTAAAGTGTTGTTTTTAGTTTAGTCGGCAAAATATAAATTTAAAACTTGAATCATAAAAATATACACCACACAACGACACATTAGCAATTTTGTGATAAAATCCATGGCTATTCTCTCTCGTTTCTACTCAGGAATCTCAGGTTACTTTAGCAAGCCGAATGGCCTCTGATGTTCAGCCTTAATATTCGAACAAGTCAAGCACTTACTAACATACATGGCTATATCTTTCTTCATTCTTGGCCACAAGTACATATCCCCAAGGTCATAGTACATCTTATAAGCTCTTGGGTGTACTGAGTACTTCAACTTATGAGCTTCGTCCATTATCAGGTTTCTCACATCAACCGTCAAAGGGACCCATATTCGATATGGATAGTACCATTCTTCATCACTCTTACGTTCCATTTGCTTGTCAAGCCCTCTCAGCATTTCTGTTGGTGCATTGACAGCCTCAAATGCTTCCTTCTAAGCCGCTAGTATCCTATCCTTGATACTCGACTGAATGGTCATGTTCATTGCTCGAAATCTCTTAGGCTTAATTCTCTCTTTTCTACTTAGTGCACCGACTACTACGTTTGCCTTACCAGGATGATAGCGAATCTCGCAGTCATAGTCGCTGAATAGCTCTATCCAACGACATTGACGCATATTCAATTCCTTCTGATTAAAGATGTGCTGGAGAATCTTGTGGTCGATGTATATGAAACTCTTTGTCTCGTACATGTAGTGTCTCTAGATCTTAAAGGCAAATACAACTGCAACGAATTCCAAATCATGGGTGGTGTAATTCTTCACATGAATCTTCAATTGTCTAGAGGCATATGCAATCACCGTACCCCTCTGCATTAGTGCACAACCTGGTCCTAGACCTGACACATCACAGTTTACTATGAAGTCTTCTAGTCCATCGGGGAGAGCTAGAACAGGTGTATTACATAACTTATCCTTCAAGATCTGAAATGCATCCTCTTGTTCCTTGCCCAAGTCATAGGTTTTATTCTTCTGAGTCAAGATGGTAAGCGGTTTAGCAATCTTGTAGAAATTCTCAATCAATCGACGATAATATCCTGCTAATCCTAAGAATGAACAAACTTCGGATGGAGTTCTAGGGGCATCCTAATTCTTAACAACTTCAATCTTACTGGGGTCTACATGTATGCCATCACCGTTAATCACATGCCCAGGGAACTGTACTTCTTGCAACAGGAATTCACACTTAGAGAATTTTACGTACAATTTCTCCTTCTTGAAAAGTTCTAAGATTAACCCTAGATGCGTTTCATTCTCATCCTTTGTCTTAGTGTAGATCAAAATATCATCTATGAATACAATTACAAACTTGTCTAGGTAAGGTCTACATACTCAGTTCATCAAGTCCATGAATACCGCTGGTGCATTCGTCAAACCAAAGGGCATTACTGTGAACTCGAAATGTCCATATCGAGTTCTAAATGCAGTCTTTAGAATGTCCTACTCATTCACTCTCAACTGATGGTATCCGGACCGAAGGTCTATCTTAGAGAAATACTAGGATCCTTGCAGTTGATCAAACATGTCGTCTATTCTTGGGAGTGGATACCGGTTCTTGATGGTCAACTTACTCAACTCTCTATAGTCGATACACATCCTAAAAGAACCGTCTTTCTTCTAGATGAATAATACCGGTGCTCCCTATGGCGATGAACTTGTTCGAATGTAACCCTTGTCCTGGAGTTCTCTGAGTTGACTCAACAACTCCTCTATTTCAGAGGGCTCCAAAGGATAGAGAGACTTCACAATCAGCATTGCTTCAGGGATTAAGTCGATACGAAACTCGAATTCTTGGGAAGGTGGTAATCCTGATAGGTCGTCAGGAAATACCTCGGGAAAGTTCCTAACTATAACAATGTCTTTCTGTTTCTGCTCTTTGGTCTTTTCACTCATGAGGTGTCTCACCTTCTCTTCTGGTTTTTCTCCTAAGACTCTAAGTATTTTACCGTGTGGTAGTGGAATCCTAACTACCTTCTCGTGGCAAACGATCTCGGCCTTGTGCCATGACAACGAGTCTATTCCTACAATCACATCAAAGCTCCCGTGTCCAAACATTATCAAGTCGATGTCGAAGGTATGACATTCTATCTCCAGTTTACAATCGTGTATAACCTTATTGATTTCTATTAGTTGTCCGCTGGCTATTTTGATCTTATAGCTAAAACCTAGGTTACTGGGCTCTATGTCTAACAGAGGTATGAAAGTAGTGGAAGCAAAGCTATAGTCGGCACCAGAATCGAATAGTGTTGTAGCATAATGGTTTTTTTAGAGTGAACATACCCGTCATAATGTTTGGGTCCTGGTGAGCTTCCTCTGCTCCCATTATGAATGCTCATCCACGTGCCTGATTACCATTGTTTCCACGACCTTGACCTCCTTCAATAGCCATAGTTTGATTTTGACGGTTTCCTCCTTGTCTTTATGCTCGGTTTAACCTAGGGCATGCTGCCTTGTAGTGATCAGTACCACCAGACTCAAAATACGCCCCTCAAGCAGTTATCGAGTTTCTAGCATTTAGTGGAGTCAACATCCTAGGCCCCGCCCTGCAATCCTTAGCTAAGGGCCCTAAGCGATTGCAGTTCGTACACTTACGACAAGGCATCTCGGGGTTATAGTGAAAGCTACAGTTTGTACACTTGGGTGCGGCACCCGTGTATTCTTTCCTAACAGGGTTAGTGACTATGGAAAATGCCTTCCCAGTCCTAGATCTCTTGTTGTAATTCCTAACATTCCCATCCCTACTCGGCTCCCCGCCATTTCTTCTCTTCTTAGTGTTTTTCTTTAATGACCCATTTCTAATTGCTTCATCAGTTAGCATTCCAGCTTTTAGTACTGAATTGTTGTTGGCTCCGTTGCTACCACCATCGCACGAATTTATGGAGCAAGGCCATAGATGTACCTCTCAATCCTTTTATTCTTAGGGGTAACCAAATGAGGGACTAACCTAGCAAGCTCATGGAATCGATCAATGTATGCAGCATGGCCAACTCCAACCATCGTGTGACACTAAAACTCAGTTCCTAGCTTTTGCAACTCATTGTTTGGACATAATTCCTTTCTCATCAAAACCTTAAAGTCCTCCCAGGTAATGCCAACTGTGGTTTCCCGTCCTTTAGTCTGGACCTGGGTGTTCCACCATGTCAGTGCCTTACCGATAAATGAACCGGAAGTGTACTTGACCTTCTGGTTAACTCCACACCCACTCATGTCCTGGACTGATTCCACCTCGTGGTGCAACAGTCTGTCGGCCTGCACTTCATGTCATCATCCTTGGCGACATTATCTATGAGAGGGAGGATGTAAGTAACGTTAAGCAGGAGGGAGTTTTAGCATATAGACGGTCCTAATATACTATAGTACGCATGCATACGGTCCTAAGATGTCATCACCGATTTAAGCAAGCATGATAGCCAAGTCTACGTGGGCCGTGACGCATTTATAATTACATTGGCCACCGTATTTATATAAGCCACATTTCCTAGTTGTACTCAGTATCTTGCTCATGCAGTTTAGTGATTGATTTATCTAATTCGATAGACGATAGACGATATATAAGATAGACGATATAAAATAGATGATATAAGATAGATGATATAAGATAGATAATATAAGATAGATAATATAAGATATATGATATATATGCCCAAAAGCAAGTATAAGCAGAACACCGCACACATAGATCCTATCATGCAAGCTATATGAAGGTTCTTAGGTTATAGTCTAGGCCAAACCACCTAATTCTCTATAACCTTGGCTTTGAATACCAATCCGTCACACCCCGACTAAGGCGTGATGGAGGATTGATCATCATAACACAAAGCGTCAATATAGAGAAAACTAACATGCATTAAAACAAGTGTTACAACATCCTCCGACAACAAGTATGGAACTTGTGCCAAAACAGGTTGAACCACAACACATAGTCTGAAATTTATTACAATCAACACCTCACAACCGGAGGGATACAAGTTTAAAGGAAATTCAAAAGCTTAACTTAAACAAAGTTTCCAAATGCAAGTCTTTCAAGATAAGATCCATGAAAGATGGCCTTAGGTCTGCTAAAGCCTGCTATCCTGATTCTCACTGATCAATCACAATACCTGAAAATGATAATCGAAAGGGTCAACATTACGTTGGTGAGCTCGTAGTTTTAGAAGTAAACATAGTTGTTATGCTAGAATTTTAAGTAGCGGACAATTGTGCAATATGAAAGCAGAATGTATACAATAGTATTTAAATTATCAACACATCAATACATCATACCAGGGTATCCCAACTCAAATCAACAATCCATAATATCTCTCGCGCTTATAGTCCTCCGGACCTATCGCCTACCAGCTAGAGCTACACAATAGGCTAAATAGTGTGGTGCAAAAATTCACATTGAAACTTCGCATAAATAGATCTCATAGTATTCGCATAACATTCATATAGTGTTCTCATGGCATTCATATAGTGTTCATATAGTGCTCACATAGCATTCATGCACGCAATCATAGGCACATAGCATTGTCCAAAAAAAAAAAAAGGTTTTTGCATAGTATTAAAAGTAGTTGAAATAGGTGTTGAGTATCATTTTCCCCCAACGGAAAAGAGTTTAAAAAGTGGGGCTACGAGAACTCACCTTTAAATAAAGTGATAAGTAGCTGAGGATATGATCAAACAATTGTATGCAACGGCGTCCAGACACGACCTAATCCAGTTAATGTCCGATTTAGATATATGTTTCTTAAATGTACGTTTAGGGTTGATGCATAGAAGTCAAAATGTGCGTTGTGCGGTCACTTTTAATGTTATTGGTTGCGTGATGGTTGGTGATTTAGACTCAAAGAAGATATATCATAGTATCTATATTAGATAGTATATGCTTATACTACTTTAAGAAAGTAGACGGGTAAAAATACCAAGACTTAGATAATAGTTATTAATAAATATGTTTCGGTAACCTATCCGATAGTCTTAAGTTACCTAGTTTAATTGTATTAGTTATGGAAAGTAACACGTTTTAGTTACGCTAAATCATTATAAGAAGTTTTATGATTTATAAAATTATAAAATATATTTTCGTCTTTTAGTCGGTTTATTAAAATAATAATATTTTATTATTTCGTCTTTTGTCGGATTTCTAAGAAATTATGTTTTTAGTAAAATATTCTAAGTATAATATTCTTATGAAATTTTGGCATGACCTGTTCGTTTATAAGACGTTTCCAATGTTTTTAAACCTCATTATTCAAACACTTTCTCTTAAATAAATCAATTCTGACAAAACGATCAAAAATCCACATTTCACGCTGTTTATCAAGACTCATTTCCTTCAAATAATTATTTGACTATCCAAATATATAGAAGTATAAATCGTTACCAAAAGTCCACTTTTATCTTTCAAAATGTCGAGTTTTAGCTTATTGGGCCTTAAGGCCCATTGGTAGTCCAAAATATTGTTATTAGTTTTAAAACACGTTATTAGGCCCATTATCAAGCCCATTAAGAAAATAAGTCCAACGAATAATCCACGAAAGAAGCCAAGGCTCACGGACCAAGACTAAGCCATGGTTTGGGGTTAGCTTATTGGGTCTTGGCCTCTTAAGCCCATAATAAGCTATATGTGGCTTATTATTAAGCCGTTAAGCTACGTAAGTTCTTAAATATCAAAATAAGCTATAACTAAAAGCCATGAAAATAAGCCGGACCAAAATAAGGTCCACAATAAGCCGCGACTTATTGGGCCTTATTGGGCCGTGGGTTTTATAAGCCTAAAAACCAAACATAGAGCTTATTTAATAAGCTAATAAGCTATTAATTATTCTAGTTCCCAAAATAAGCTATCATAATAAACTATAAACATATGACAAGAATAGGTAATAACCATAATCGCTTTTCCTTTGTTCCCTTTTTCATTCAAAACAAATAAGCCGGATAAGCTTATTATAAGCCAAAAATAGAAATAAGCTACTAAGTATATAAATGTTATTCAACCATCACGTTCAAAATAATAAAATGGTCTTTTCCTTGTGTCCCTCTACCCACGTTCGAACCAACAAACACCCCTTAATATTTATTTCAAAACTTTAAGCTTTCGTTTTTTAGAAAACAAACCGTACAACCAACATCTATGCATCATAAAGCATTCATGTAACACCTCCAAATTTTGGCACGCAATGTAGTACAACATGGGGTGCTACCTTATAATCCATAAGCACAAGTCATGGAAAACGACCTCAAAAGAGACGTTTTAAAATAAATTGTTACATTTGATATATTAAAAACATTAGAGTTAATAAACAGGTCCCAAACGGTTTATAACCAATCCCACAATAGTTTAAACATGACTCAAAAATTTAAGTAAAGTTTTCATCGAATGTGAATATTAAACAAAGTCTTGAAAAATTGATATCCGCGCAATAATCCCATCAAGGCAAGTAAGCAAGTATGAACACCTAGTTACCTGAGATAAAACATGCTAAAACATCAACAATAATGTTGAGTGAATCCATAGAGTTTATAAACAAGGAATGAACAGTTTTAGAACACAAGTATATATATCATCGGATAACTTGTCGTACGATACAAGCTATTAGTTACTAATGCATTGAGCTCATGACACCGATGCGTTAACACCACATATAAAATATGTCCACAATTTGCCCCAACACTAGGTATTATTGCCTCATACCTACAATCCACTCAATACAAAACATCCATTTTCTGGGTGTTCTCGCTATGGATCCATACCCCGGACGGGGTTGTCAAGCCCAATAGATCAATTTAATGTACTAGCGCTTACCCTGAAAGGTAATTAACGGTTTATGATATTAAGGACTTTGGCAATAGCAATTCATGCAATTAGTCATGTAATCGGGTCCAGCATACCATAAAATCACTTGTGTTCCATCTTTGAAACTAGCATGTATCTCCCTCGCGGGGTTTATAAAACAATTAAACATTTAAAGGCGAGGCTATGAACTCACCTTAAGCAATGGAGACTAGTACGAGTACCAACAATGAGAGAAATAAAGACAAAAGGGGATTAAAAGGATAAAAAGGGTACGATAGAAGAATGCATAAGTCGTACATATATTTATATATATATATATATATAGATATACTATAGAATCCCCGTGTACGTCACTTTTCCAAAAAAAATCTATTTTTAGAATGTTACTATTTTAGGAAAGTTTCTATTTTTAGAAAGTTACTAATTCTGGAAAAATTCGGATTCTCTATGACATTAATAGCGTCAAATACAATACTAAGTTTTTCGTTACCACCGACGCACCGATAATTTATATACTTATTCTTATTTTCAACATCATGCTTATATATTAAGTTTTCGAAAATAGACTTACTATTTTTAAACGTGACCGAACGCACCCGATAATTTATTAATCATCTAATAATATTTGTTAACGTTTTTCAAGCTCAAACAAACACTAAAATGCTCAAAATTCCATTTTTTTGACAAAATTCAGCCACTTCCTCAATTTTTCAAAAATGACAAATTGCTAACTTCACCCCTATGTTTTCCTATCATCTAGCATTTTTAGACCAAAACTCGCGAGTTTTTGTGTAAAACGTCAAAATAAACAACTTTTATGTTTTATAGAAAGATCGGTTTGGACCAGAAAGGGTCCGAATCCCAAGTTAAAAACTGCATCAGTACACTTTTTCAAAACAGTTGCTGAATTTTTATTAAAAAAATGCACACCTGCGTTTTGATCAAAATCACCACTTTTATGCACTTTCAGACCCAGTTTCCATGCTGTGCGTAGAAAACGACATTCCGGACAACTTTCATGTTTTATCCGAGGCTAAAACGGACCAAAAAATGACGAAAATACCCTTTTACGATTCTGCAGCAAATTAATATTTTCAAAATAGTGCAGAATTTAGTTTTAAGTTTTTTCCTAACTTCCGACGGCCATAAAAACTTCGTTTTTGAGAGTTATAAAACGGTCCTTATATCAAATCGAACCTACGAACATACACTACCATATTTTTAAATCCAAAATCAGTTTTGAAAAATTTAACCCATTCAAAATCGACAAACAAACTTTCTGCCCTAATATGCTTACTTCAAAATCCCATCAATCGCCATTTTCGCATCCCACAAACTTCACAATACACCTAACTAACCTATCTCCGTCATCTAACCACTTTCAATCAATCAAATCCATCCCACAATTATTCTAGTACACAATCACATGGATTCTAAAGTATGAAAATTAAGTGTATGTATAAACATAAGAAAATAATATCAAATAGAGTTTTAGGAGGCTCACAATAATGAGCAGAAGCAAGAAAAAATCAAAACACGAACTTGCTCTTTGTTCCTTGTCCTAGCCGAAACCAAACACACCCTTGAATAACCAAACCCTAACTTTTTACCAACCAAAATCTTGCAACAACACTAGTTTTTAAACCCTTTTAAGCCTAGTCTTCACCCAAAATCAATGAAATTATCAAAAACCAAGATTCTTAAAAAATCCTTGCATGTTGTTTTCACTTGTAAAGAATGATAGGGATTAATGTAGGAGTGATGTAGTGATGTTTAGAATGTTATAGGATTTTTTTTATGGTGGATTTATGGTGTTTGTTGGTGGTGTCGACTAGTACAGGAGAAAGGGAGGAGCAGAGAGATTTTTTTTAGTTACTGTGTGTTTGTAATCTATGTTTGTGTTGGGTCGACCCAAATTGGGTCGTGTATATATACATCCATTTTTTGTTATTTATTAAGTGTAGAGTTTAGATAAAAAAGTAGGGAAAAAAGAGTGTTTGGTTTGTGGTTTAGTAGGATTTAAATAAAAGAAAGGGGTGTTTGTTTTGTCATTTTATTCGGTTAGAGGGAAGGGTAGAGGGAGTGTTTGGAATTATTATTATATTTTTTTGTCAAATTTTGTAGTATAATTTTTAATACAAGTAAACTTTTTAAATAAAAGACACAGTAAAAGTAAAATGTATATAATTTTAACACGGATTTGGTTAAGACACGAAATTTATCGGGGAGCACAAAAATAAAATAATTGACCTCTCGGGGCATAACATAGAATTTTTAATTTCTTAGAAGAATTAGACGGATAAAATCCTAAGCACGGCTCGCGAATAGCTAAAACGTGAATTTTCACCAAATCTGCTAACAAGTAAAACACAAAATTTTATTCAAAGTAAAAATAGGAACGAAGTCGAGATTTAATGTTGACCATGAGAATACGATATGTTACAATTCAAAAATACAAGAATATGTGAAATAATATGACTTACAAAAAGAGGGTTTTGAGAATGAAATTTACACGAAACCGACAACCCAAACGTTGTTTTAAAGATACCATGCCTATTAGAATCAACCCGGATGAACTTAGACTTCCATGTTTTTGAATCAAAGTTAGAAAAATGAAGTGTTTGGTGTGTGTGTGTGCGTCCGAAATAAGCAAAGAGAGGTGAGGAGAGAAAATGATTTTTGATCTTGGTTTGGCACTATGTGTTTTAAAAATGGATGAGACAAAAGTTATATGCATGCATGGGACAACATAGCTAAAAAATGCCTTCTTGCTCCCTTGTGGGGTTCGAACGCCTAGAGGCTTCTAGGGGAATCCTAGGAGCATTTTGGCTCTTGTCGCGTTACTTAACGATCATAACATGTGATTTAAAATGTGACCCAAAGTTTTCTTGTATTTTTAGTGGATGTAAAAATGTTTTTAGATGAACTTTGAATATTTATACTATGGGTAAATAAGTTAAATTGCTCTTTATGTTTATGACATTTATGTACGTGCAGAAGCATTGTTTGATATTTTAAGCCGGTTATGCGGGACCAACTTCTCGGAATTGATCCAAATATAATAAAATCATCTAATATGAGGATTAATTAAAAGAGAAAGAATAATAGCACTAACGATCAAATAGATAATAAATTCTGGATTATCGTTTAATCTAAGAAAATTGACTCTGGACAGAACAGAAATGATAAAGTCAAAGGACTACATATTAGAACATTATGCACTAGAAAATACGCAAAGTTACATGGGTTGCCCCCCCCCCTTTTCCAATTTTTTTGACCTATCTATATTTTATAACCTTTTATACATGATTTTAGTCATTTTTTATACCAAAAATTTCATTTGTAGTGTATATCGCCCCCCATAAAATAAATAATTTTCGAGTTCGCCGAAACCCTCAAGTTCCGTCCCAGGCTATAGACAACCAGAAGGAAGTTGAAAGCCATATGACCTTCCCCCGGCGTTTACGCAAGATGAAGCGACAGGTCCCTCAGGTCCATGATATGCCAAGTTAATGTTCTTGAGTTTGATATCTTCACATGGTACATTTTTGCGCATTGTAAAATTTAACTGCAAGTTGAGAACTTGACGTGCCACGTACTTCACTAAATGTGACATTCCTTATTTGCACGTTTGATTGAGCCTGCCAAAAAACAAACATACGTGTTAAAAAAGAATAGTAATATGGAATTTGTAACATAAAAGGAACTAATTTAGTTCAGAGAGTTACCCTAGAATTGCAAAGATTGTGGGGACAATATTGTTGATCGATAAAAATAGGGTTATTCACATTGTACATGACAATATTATCAAAAATAATATCTGAAGCAAGGGTGGGCGTAGATGGTGCCCATGTTTTGATCCTTAGTCCATTTTGGGTCCGCTTTAAACTCGAGTCTCGTATAGTTATACGGCTTACAGGTTGTTCTTTGTCGTACTTACCAAGGCTACCAATGCTAAAACCATGCCCGGGCCCACATTGGACCCTCTGGATATCAACATCCTGGGTACCTGAAAGCATTGATACACAGTCGTCACCAGTCTTTATGATACTGTCGTGAATCCTGATTTGGGTCGAGAGCCCTATACGGATGCCATCAGTGTTTGGTGACCAATACGGGGCGCTGATTCGAATGTAGCTCATTTCCACATTGTAACACGAAAACAAGTCGAAATGGCCGCTTCGGCTATTGACTGAGTTAATGTGTTCTATTCTTGAATTCTTAACAAAATCAAACCGCATTGTCTGTTTACATGGAAAATAACAAAACATCAGTTAGAAACAAGTATGAACAATTATTATTCATGACAATATATCAGTTTTTTTTAATAATGAAACAAAATTTAGCAACATTCAAAATTCTTTATTCATGACAAAATTTAAATTCCATTCTACCAAATAACTAAAACTTTAAAGAATAGTTTCTAACTAGACAAGAACGAAGAACTTACGTAAGGAAGCTGTTTACAATGAGAATTCTTGGCACAGTCATTAAGATGCCAAACCGTTTTTCCATGGCCATACAAGAACCCACCGCCTGTCACAACCAACTGATCAAGGTACCTAAAAGTAATCCAATGATCATGGAACATATTCACAGGGTTATCTGAAGCTTCTAAGGTTCCCATGATAATAAAATCAACTGGTCCCTTACACGGTCCTAAAAACACAATTGCACCAAGAACATATGACCCTCTCGGGACCAAGACCCTTCCACCCGTGTTAGATGCACATGCAGCATGCCATGCTCGAAGAAACGCCTATAAGATAAAAACACAAAATTATCAACAGTACACCAACTTACAAAAAAAGTTGCAACATAATAACATGTGTGATATTTGTCGTTATAATGATCAAACACGTAAAATGAAATGTACATTGGAATTTTCAGTGAAACGATTAGGATTTGCACCATACGACAAGACATTGAAGGTTGGCCGAACGTCATATGCGATGGCCAGAGAGAGGAAGAAGAACAATGGAAGCAAATGAATGAAGGAAAACATTTTTGTAAGTGTTAATGTATTGTGTTTTCCTTCTAGTTATTTTGCAATGAATTATTTTCCTCATTATGAACGACTTATATATAGTAAATGGTTGTAGTGATCCCTAAGTTGACTTATTAATGGAGGTTATATGATTTTGTGCTTGATTTACTCTATATGTAATGAAGATTGTATCCTAAAATAGACCTGTAATTTTTCAAACAGAGACGGTTATTTTGTGTGAAATTAGTTACTAAAGATAAAAATGATTTTGATGTAAATCACATAACCACAATCGTTAAATAATGTTATAAATTTATTTAATTGAAAAAAAATATTTGTTTTATCTATTTATCTATCTATCTATACTCTATATACTCTTTTATAAAACAGAGTTTGTTTTAGGCCATCATATAATTAATTTTTTTTTTTAAATAACTAAAAGTCTAATGATGACACGTGTACAACCATAGCTCTAAAATCCTTTCGCAGCTAATATACTTCAACGCCATTATTCTTTTGACTTTCCATTTAGGCAAGTTTTTTAATTAGTTCAATTAGTATTCAATATAATGAGAAGGTTTCTTAAATTGTTTCATTTGTAATAACCACTAATTAAAAAAGTTTTACTAAATTATTCCAATATAGAGCGTCCAATTCATTCGGTAAATTTTCAACTCAAATGAATGCTATCTCTTCCTCAACAAGTTCTCTTAATCATAAATGTTTCCTAAATTGTTTAATATTATAGATTTACATCTATATAGTATCAACCACGTTTGTTCATTTTACGACAATTTGTAGATAATATTTTTTTTTAACAGCAGCTTTATTAAACGACTAGCAAGGAGCTAGAATTAGACAATTACAAGATACGGGTTTTTGAGCCAATCGATCCATTTGAACGAGGCTTTATATCTAAACTTACACCAATAATAAGAATTAGAAACAATGTTATCAAAAATCCTCGCCTGTGAAGGAGTATCCTTCTCGAAAAGAATCTTGTTACGGAACATCCAAACCGACCACCATAAACAATAGAAGATGCCTTCGAACACCGCTTTGAGATTTGCTTGAAGCCTAAGAGATACCAACCAAGTGTACCATTCCTCATAAGAAGAAACATCAACGTAATCCACATTCCACCAAGACGATATTTTCCGAGCCAACTGTCTAACCAAATTACATTGGAAAAAAATATGACAAGAAGATTCCGCCCCACTGTTACAAATAGGGCAAACTATCGAGTCAATTTCAATACCGCGACGAGATATATTCATTCTAGTGGGCAGGCCATCCATTTTTATTTTCCAAGCCATGATGTTCACCTTAAGAGGCACAGATTTAACCCATCTCGTAGCCGAGTGAATAACAGGAAAACAATTAGCATCAATCACTTGCCGAATAGACTTCACCGAAAACTCCCCTGAATTTTCAAGCGACCAAACGTACCTGTCAACAGCAGATGAGAGGGTAATCGTGCTAACCAACCTGGAGAGATTGTCGAGTTGAAATTCTTCCACACCACTTCTCGGATTCCGACGAAAGGAGTTAACTAAACTGTAATCAATCAGTTTCGTGTGAATAGTTACATTCTGATGCCTCTCCAACGCGTACAGACGAGGGAATACATCTTTCAGAACGCCTTCATTATGCCATTTGTCTTTCCAAAAACTAGTATTGTCTCCATTTCCTATCTTGATCCGAATATAATCAAATATGTTGACACCTTGATTCTGTAACTTCTTCACTTCCTGCACAATAGAGGTCCACGTAGATCGAAAACCCCTTCTCACATCAGTGATCAAACCCCCCTCAGGACCATGAATGGCCTTAATCACTCTAGACCATAACAAAGATTTATGTGCAAAAAATCGCCAAACCCATTTGCACATTAAGCCTCTATTAAGCGCATAAAGACTGGAAACCCCCAAACCCCCTCTTTCTTTAGCTGTGAGAACCTTGTTCCAATTCACCCATGATGCTTTTTTACTTCTAGGATCGTGACCATGGAAAAAATGACTCCGAATGGATTCCAGCAAATGGAGAACACTCGAAGGGACTTTATATATAGACATATGGAAGATCGGCGTCGATCCTAACACCGATTTAAGAAGAGTAAATCGACCACCAATAGATAACGTTTTTAACTTCCAATTCGACAAACGGGACTTGATTTTAACAATGACCTCTTTCCAAGCGTGCACTCTAGACATATTTTCACCAACTTTCGTACCTAAATAAAGGAAAGGAGTATTGAGAACAAGGCACCCAAGTTTAGAAGCCGCACTCTTAATTCTGTCAGCGTCCACGTGAATACCCATAATCTTGCTTTTGCACAAATTTATCCGAAGACCAGAGACACGATAAAAGCATTCCATCACATGAACAAGGGTGTCAATATTAGAATCATTCCATTGCCCAAGAAATATTGCATCATCCGCATAGAATAGATGTGAAATATTTAGCGATGAGCTAAGCTTAATACCAGTAAACATGCCCACGTCCACCACACGTTGAAACGATATATGTAAGCTTTCCATTACAAGGATAAATAAAAAAGGGGATAGCGGATCACCTTGCTTTAGACCTTTGTAGAATTGGAATTCCTCCGTAGGACTCCCATTGACAAGAATTGAGCCTTTAGACGAATTAAGGCAGTTTTGAATCCATCCTCTCCATTTGATACCAAAACCAAATTTTACCAATATATCATCCAAGAAATCCCATCGAACCGAATCGTATGCTTTCTCAAAGTCGACTTTGAAAATAAGGGATTGTTTTTTCCTCCTACGACACCATTGCATAATCTCATTAAGGATAAATGGACCGTCAAGGATTTGTCTCTCCGATATAAAAGCCGATTGAACCTCATTTACAATATCCCCAAGAACACCAACAAGACGATTAGTCAAAATTTTGGCGATAATCTTATATATACTCCCAATCAAGCTAATAGGGCGAAAATCCTTAACCATGTTGGCATCGGGATTCTTTGGGATCAAAGCAATAAACGTCGAATTACATCCCTTCGGGATTTCACCACATGTGAAAAAAATACTTAATCGCCTCAAAAACATCGTTTTCAATAGTCGACCAAAAGTGTCGATAAAATCCAAATGTGAAACCATCTGGACCCGGTGATTTGTCTGTTCCGCAATCCCACACCGCCCTTTTGACCTCTTCTTTAGAAACCATACACTCAAGGTCTTTCTGCTGATCAGTCGAAAGTGAATTCGGAAAAGGCATATCAATATGAGCATTCTGATCCGGAGGCTTATCAAACCTGTTTCGAAAGTGCTGAAAGAATTCCTGTTTCACAGCCTTCGGATTATCAGTCCACGTTCCATTTATCATTATACCCCGAATATTCAATTGGCTACGTTTCTTGTTAAGCATGCCATGAAAAAACTTCGTATTCTCATCTCCTTCTACATACCATTTGATCTTAGCCTTTTGAGCTACTTCCGAAGCTTGGGCCTTATTCACTTGCTGTAATTTACCAAGAATCTCCAAACGGTTGTTAACAATCTCGTCCGATCCATTACCTTTATCAATCAATTCATCCAAGATCCGTAGTTCTTCCTTGAAATTAGTAACAGAACCTTTGGAATTGTTTCTGTAATCTACATACCAAGCTCGGATTTTCACCTTGAGGAACTTCAACTTACCACACAAGTTACGCATAGCATTTGAATCATCCCTAGGAGCATCTTTCCAAGAATCTGTAACAAATTTATCAAAACTATCCACATCAAACCAAAAGTGAAAAAACCGAAACAGAGTCGGGCCATAATAAAAAAATGCTTCACGAAGTAAAATAGGGCGATGATCCGAGAGAAATCTATCCAGAGTAATAGCACTTATATTAGGACATGTGTTTAACAAATTTTCCGAAACGAGAAACCTATCCAACTTGCTCATTTTAGAAGCGGATTTGTGGCACCAAGTATATGCACTTCCACCAAGAGGAACCTCTTCAAGACCTGCGTTAATAATAAAATTATTAAAAATATCCGCACCATGAGCATTGAAATTCGATCCAAATCTGTCCGATTTGTATCTAACTTCGTTAAAATCTCCCATCATCACAACCTCACCGGCCCATTGGTTCGATACATGAGAAAGATAATCCCATAATAGCCGTTTATCTCTAACATCATGTGGCGCATATACCACAACAATAAGGATATCCATCCCCGATTTAATCCACACACCACGAACAATGACAAAATAATCCGACACAGTAACACTGTCCTTACGAAACGAATTTGGGTCCCAAATACAAAGAATCCCTCCAGAATTACCAATAGAGTCACTATGAACGTAATCAAAGTTTACATTACCCCAACAGAGTCTCACACTAAGTAAATCAATAGACTCCATCTTAGTTTCTTGTAACCCCACGAAACTCACTTTATTCTTATTACACAACTCCTTTACCCAATCTTTTTTAGCCTTTTGGGCGAGGCCTTGAACATTTAAAGACAGAAAATTCATCTATTAACCCCGTACCCTCCTTGTGATTCAATTATTTTGGTAATATCATTCGCACACCCATCCATATTATACCCCATTGTTATACCCACCACCCACCACTGAAACACTAACTTCGACACCCTGTTCACCACTTTTGTCTGTTATCAAAGTTAGGTATAATACAACTGATTTTGTGTTGATATGTTAGTAAAATTTTATCATATTATATGATTATGTGTTTATAAATATGTGTTGATATATGCTTAGGTTTTAGGACTTTATTTTGTGTTTACCGCTTATTAGGTTTTAGGACGTTCATTTTTGTGTTTACCTTATTAGGTTTTAGGACTTTATTTTATGTATAATAAATGAATCATGGAATTTTAATAGTTGAATTAGCAAGAAATTAGATGTTAATAATTACTACTATTTTGTTAAGAACTAATTTGTTTCGATGGTGGTAGAGTTACGGTCTAATAATTATTTTGTTATCATCTAATTTCTTACTAATTCAACTATCAAAATTCCATGATTCATCTATTATTCTCAAAATAAAGTACTAAAACCTAATAAGTTGTAAACACATGTTTATAAACACAACATAGGTTGTATGTAAACACATATCCAACACATATTTAACCTAATAAGTCCTAAAACCTAATAAGCTATAAACACAAAATAAAGTCCTAAAAACTAATAAGCACATATCAACACATATTTATAAACACATAACTAGCTGTAAACAACATATGATAAAATTTTAACAACATATCAACACATAATTAGTTTTTTTTTTTGGGTAAAGTATCAACACTTAATTAGTTGTATTATACTTAATTTGATAACGGTGACGACGATGCCGGAGTTAGGGTTTCAATCAACGACCAGATAGAGACATAGGTGGTGCAGACGGTGGCGAAGTTAGGGTTTCGGTTGTGGTTGTCAATAACGACGAAGGAAGTGGCGACGACGGTTGATAACAACGGTGGAGGTGGTGACGGCGGATAATAATGACGGTCAATAACGATGGAGTCACAGTTTCGGTGGTGAGATTTAGGATCAGGAGCGAGTGTGTTAGATTTGGGAGGAGTGGCGTATTGTTTGTTTTCTTTGTGTTATATTTTTTGTTTTAATTTTTTCTTTTATCATTTTGATTTGTGATTTTTATAAGTTTTAGTGGGCAAAAGTTTTAGTGACTAAATGTCACAAATTTTGTAGTGAGACTAATCTTTTAGTCGAACAGAGCTCGGGCCTACGAGTGATTGTCCACCTCTACAATGTATGCAACAATAAACTTTGTGTTTTTCTATCTTGTGCCAAGGGGTACAAGATAGAAAGTACACATGGTCTCATAGAAAAGTACACAGGGATTCACAAAATGTGAATCTCTGTTTACTTTTCTGTGTACTTTTAGCCTTCTTATCATGTGCCCCTAGGGCACAAGATAGAAAAACCGTTATAAGTTATAGTGAGCAAAAGTTTTAGTGAGTAAATGTCATGAATTTTGTAAGGTACTTTTATTTTGTCTCCTAACTTATTTCTCTCTAGATAAATAGAGAAAGTAGAAAAACCAAGGATGCAGTCACCCCTTTTTCTAGTTCGGAATCCGGCTAAAACATTGCATTAAAATCATGTATGTTAAGGTCTACAATGTGAGAGGGGCTGGTGAACCTTGCAAAAGGTCTTCCACACTATTTAACATCATGTATACATAGCATATCATTAAGTAGCAAGTTAAAATATTTTATGCTAAAATAAGTTTACCTATATCATTTAACAATTTTCATAAGCTTAAATGGTTGAATTATCAAACCAGCTTATCTACCGAGAGAAAACGCATCAATGTATGAACTATGCCTAAAACCCAAATTATAAATTCAAGTTTTTTTTTTCTTTGCATATATGCCATTTGCAGATGCTTCTTTTTTGGTGATGCTACCCCAAGAAGTGATCCAAAGCTTTATATGGCTTATGTTCGTGCATTGTATGACTACTACCATGAAAAGTATCGGCAAAATGTTGATACAATTGGGGTGCCTCTAGTGGTCAATACTCCTGGTTGGGTTGAAGGTATACTTATATCTTATTTTTAGTCTTCCAGTTATTTATGTTCACAGGTCCTTATGATGATTTCCCAGGATCGATATATTAACAAGATTGACACGAATTGATTCTATTATTATAAACAACATAATAACGGTACATTGTTAACATGAGACACTTTTACAAACTGAATATTCGACTCCTATTTATAGAGTACTAACCGGTTCCATGAACCATCATGTCTGTTCACTAAAAGTCATAACCGAAAATAACTACCTTTCTAACTAACTTAACCGCTATAACTAACTATAACCGCTATTCGGTTATTAACTAACTAAACTAACAAACTAACACAAACAGCCCTTTGGCTTTGTGTTATTACAAATGTACACCGAGCCTAATGAATTGTCCAACAAGACTTATGCAATTATGGTGCAACATTTCCCCCCTAATTGTTTAAGTCTTGTTCTTCGAATCTCCTCTTGTTCTTCTCGGTTGTCTCTTCCATGTTGCCTTCCAAACTAACACCAAATCTCTTGCAGTCCTGCTTTTCTTCCTTGGAGTTCCATCTAGTGCATCCCCTACTTCAACACTTATCTTTGCAAAAGCCTGTGGTTCCTTTATCCAAGCAGTCCCTCTGCTATTCCCGACCACATCTTCTCCTGGCCTTTCCTGCTTCGATTTCTGTGCTCCCTCGTAGCATATCTTCACCATTCCTATGTACTCCTTGTAGCATTCCTTGACCGCCTCTTGATCTTCTTGTGCCAATCCTAGCAACTTCGCAAATCACAAAACTTTCTCAAATACCTTTCGGTATTTTCCAAACAAACACTCTGTTTGTTTTTCCTTCACTAATACCACTCGGTATTATTTTCCAAGACAGAAAACTGATTCGTTAGTTTTCTTGCCGTCGTTGTTGCTTGTTCTTCTCCAAAACGTTGTTCCACAATACACTTCTATGTTCTCCTTTTTTGTTCCACACCGTGTTCTACAACAAACTCCAAATACCCGTCGGTATTTCCTTCAAAACAAGTGATCGGCTTGTTTTCTTTCTCGCTATTTGTTGGTCTTGGTATTGCTAACGTTTTCTTTTTCACAAAACAATCCTAGATTGTTTTTCTTCTCTTGGTATCCTTTCAACCTCTTTCACAAGCAACGTTCCTCGCGTTCTTAACCAAATTCTCTACGTTGCCTTTATTTCTTTGCTTTGAAATCCAAACCTTCCTACACACAAAAACTTGGTACCACTCTCGGTAACCCACACCGAAACAAACTAAACCTTTGTTTCTGAATCTGTTACACCGAAACAAAATCTTCCTTTGTTTCTGATTCTTGTCTTCCTTTTGTGTCGGTCTTCAAACGCCGTTCCCAACAAAAGTCTTTCTTTCCTTCTTGTGTGTTGACTTGCTTTCGTAACCACAATCGTCCCTAGACCCCTTCTTATTCACGGTATCCTTCCAACCAGGCCAAGTTGTTCTCGGTCTCCTTCCAAGTGATCTACGTTGTGTTGTCGCCCTTTTTTTACTTCGAAATGCAAGTTCCTTCCCCACACAACCTTGACACCCATCTCGGTATCTTTAACCAAAACAAACGTTAAGTTGGTTTTGTTTCCTTGTCGTTGTTGTTTTTTTTGTGTCGCCTTAATGCGTTTTCCACAAATTTCCTTGAGTACTCCTTTCCTTCTTTGTTCCACGTATACGCTTTCTTCTCCACAACAACGTTCCTTGCGCTTTTATCCCGCGTCTTATGTTGCTTTGTATCTTGTTTTCAACCGGTTTCACAAAGCCTTTCCCACTCGTTCTCTATCCAACGATGTGTATCCTTTCTTGTTCCAGCGTCGCGTTAATAGCAAACACACAAGAAATCTTCTTTAGCGCTTTCCTACTCTTGTTCCACGCTTCTCTTGTAAACGTCAAGAGTTTCCTTTTTCCCTTTGTCGTCGCGTTCCAGTAGTCACCAACAAAGTTTTCTCCCACCAATGCGTTTGGTGTCCACGTTTATCTTCTTCCCTTTGTGTCTGTTTATACCCGGTTTCACAAAGTTTTAACCCACTCGTCTTTGTTTCACAAGACGACGTGTATCTTCTTTTCCTTGTCGCGTTAACAGCGACCACTCTCGTTCCACGCTATCCTTTCAAGCGTCAAGAGTTTTCCTTCATCCTTTGTGTCGCGTTCCAGCAGCCCTCACAAAGTCCAACAACGTTGTCTTTTCTCCCTTTGTTGTCGCGTTCCAGCAGTCACCAACAAAGTCCCTTCACAATATTGTTTTTCTTTCTTGTTTTGTTGTCGCGTTCCAAAGATCACAACAAAACGTCCACCAATTTCGTTTGATGCTTACGTTTGTTCCTTCAATCTCTTCTCCTTCAAGAGTGGTTTGAAGTCGTTGCTATCTGCAACTTCTGTTGGTTCTGATCGTGCACTATCGTCGCCAACAATCCTTGGTGTCTCTTCCCTTCTAAGTCTTTTGATCTTCATGATCAAAACTTGAATCAAAACTTGTAATCTTGCAACCCTTAGCTCTGATGCCAATGATACACAGGTATATTCGTGGTTTCCAGGATCGAAAATTATGAACAAGATTGACAAGAATGATTCATTATTTACTAAACAACATATCGGTTTCATTGTTTATGAGACACACTATAAAACGTTTACATATGCTGTGTTTATATAGGGTTCACAGCGAACCATCGTATCTATTCGGTAAAAG
>BQNB010067680.1:5210-34114 GCA_026074375.1 Tanacetum coccineum | reverse complement strand
TTCGTTTTAATCTCAAAATGATCCGCATTAATTTCTGGTAAAACGATAGCTTCTCCGTACCCTTTCGTGAGTGCTCGAAGTAGTTCTTCCATTGTACGTTCCGCCATTGGTGCAACGATAGTACGAAGCTCGGGTTTGACTATGTTTGGAGCACGTCCTTTATTTCGACGTCTCAGAATGGTTACGTTTGAATTATTTGGAAAGTTGGAATTTCTAGTACGCATGCACTAAACAAACAAATGAAATGATAAAAGAAATGAGAAAAGGAAATATTTTTGTTTACCGAATAATCAACAAACTTAGGGTAACTCTCTTAAGTAAAATAAATTTTACAAAAGAGGTGCGTCTTTTTCGTAAGTGACACAAACGGTAAAAAAAATTAATCTTTGGTTCGGAAACTTATTAATGGATAATACCTCAATTGAAGGTATTATTTGTTGGTGTTTTTTACCAACTTTGTTAATTTTTTATTTCTTAATGAATTCACAAGAAAAATTGAAAAATCCGGAAGAGCAAATATTTTGGTATTTTTCTTATTTAATAATCTACTACTTATACTAAAAAGAGAAAAAAAAATTTTACTTTTTATATTTTTAATTATTTTTTTTTGATTTTCTTAAAAGCGTAACTTTCGAAGACGAAAGGTTCTCCAAATCACGATCAACAAACTGCAAACGAAGGAATCTTAATCACAAATCCCCGGCAGCGGCGCCAAAAACTGATCGCGAATCAGTTATATACGTAATAATATTCAAAGTATAGAATATTCCAAAACTACCCTTGAGGACAAAGGTAGTAGGAAAAATCTTACAAAGATACTACACGTTTTAACCGGTAAGTGATTACCGGGTCGTTTTCCCAAAGATTTATGAAATTTTGACCACATTTGTTATTTGGACAACGATTTGAATTGGTTCGAGGTTGATTTGTTTTCTAAAATCCTAATAGTGAGAAAATTAAGAGACAATTAAACCTAACTACAAGAAATCAATACGAAAAAGTAAATTTTAACTAAAAACACAAAACGGGAACCCTAAACGGGACCTAAAAACCCTAAATTATTAAAATTAAGCCTAAAATGGTCTTTTTGGTTTTTATAAGACTTAATTGACTAAAAAGCTAAAACAAAGAAAACTAGACTAAAAACGAAGGAGATTTGAGCTTGAAAACATTAAAAAGTGAACTTCGACATTAATAACCCTATGGAAGTAAATTTCAACCTAAGCCTAGAATATGATAAAAGAAAATTTTTTAAAAGAGTAAATTGTTTTTTTTTATATTTTTCTATTTTTTATGATTTTTTAAAGTTTATAACAAAATTAATTCACGAAAAATGTTAAACTTTGACTAAAAATTCTAAGAAAAATTCTCCAAATAATCACTGAGTTATAAAGATTGTCATGGAAAAATATAAGGTACTACGAATAAGACTAAAAAAGAGTTAGCCATTTAAAAAGGTAAATAAGCACTCGAAGTGCTTATGTTTTATTAAAAGAGCTCAAAAGGGTTATAAACAATTAACAATGACTCCTTGAGAGTAAAAGTCCCCAAGGGCGCCAGAGTGGGTGGGGGTGTGTGTGTTGAGTGTTATAAAAGGAGAGAGACTAGGTTGAGGTCGGAGGTTCGAGTCTTGCTCACCCCTGACTTCCTTGGTTTCCCTTTTTTTTGCAAAAATCCTAAAAAGCAAATCTTTTCTAGTGTGTTAAAACAGCTTATAATAAGCTATTTTTGTAAAAAAAAAATTTTCTAAAAGCTAATCAATAAGCCATTAAATGAGCTTAAAACAGACATAAAGTACTTAACTATTTTTTTACTTTTTACAAAATTATAAGATAAAAACTAAAATAAGCTATAACAAGGACCTGAATAAGCTATTTTTAGGGACTAAAAACTGTCCTATTATGCTAAATGTATCTAGAATTAAAGCAAGCCATAGCTTAAGGATTTCAAATAAGCACTTATAAGAATACTGCATACCAGACAGGCCAAATGGCTACTCTAAAGAAACCTTATGGCAAATCAGTTTATTCTACCTTAAAGTTCGGCTAATAAGCTACTGAAAACTACCAGCAAAATACATTTTGAAATTAAAATGAACACTGAAAAAATGAAATGAAAAAGCTACCTGAGTTATTTTAACTATGATTTGGTTTTTTAATGAAAAAACTAAATAAGATAAAACCTAACCTAAATAAGCTATGAATACTAAAACATTAACCTAATAAGCTAGTTTAAGAACTATAAACAAAAGCTTAAGCTATAAGCTAGAAATCTCAAATAAGTTTTTCAAAAACGATTTAACCCAAACTGTCCAATTAAGGGCAACTTTATGAGCTATTTTTTCAATAAGCTAAAGGATCCATATGGAGTTTCTAGCTTATACTACCTTAAATCTTAACCAAAAAGTTACATGAAACAGCTTTTAAAAATCATTTTGAAAATCAAATGCTTATTGAAAAAGCTCATTGAAAACTGCTTATTTTCTCAGTATGTACTGAGTGTACTTAGTAAGTAGTGAGTTTGAAAAAGACAAAATGTAATTTTTCAGCTTAAAACAGATAGACAAATAAGCTATTTTATAAAAATAGTTCAAAACAAATGATTCATTAAACTAACAAACTACTGCAAAACTAAAATCAATCCTAATAGATCTAAATTATACCTCTGATAATTGAGATTGAAAAGTCCTACTTGTTATATCCTATGCTGATGCATTTGACATTATTATGGCTAAATCTCAAAACAAAAAGTGCAGGCCTAAGATACTTGATTTGAGCATCATTAAAACACCAAAACTAAGATGATTAAAGCAAATCTAACAGCTAAACTAATTTTGAGCTTAAATTGCTAGTCCAGCTAAGCTTATACTAATATTATTAAACTATTAACTAAAGACCATATGAAAGCTTGATCAATCCTGACAAACAACCTTAGAATCCAATCTTATAAACCTAAAAATGAAGTTTAAAATGAATCTAAGAGACCAAATGAACTCAAGCAGTACTAACTTGAATTAGTATTGCTTGTCCCAAACACCCCCTTATTTTCCTTAAAGTCATTTTAAGCTTATAAAATTTTGATTTAGATATCAAACTTCAAATACCAGATACTAGACAGCTTATAACCAACATAATGAACATGTTTTAAGCACACAATAAGTCAGAACAGTAAGCTACTATATTAAACTAATATTTTTGGTTTTTTTTTCACTAATTTTTAAGACAGAAATATGCAAACTAAGATTTAAAGCTATATATTGACCACATATAAAATCTAACAATTATAATAAGCATAATTAATCAAAAGTAAACAACAATAAGTAGAAAATAAGCAGTATAAGCTAGAAATGCAAAGATAAGCTAGGATATGAAATGACAATAAGATAAACTGGAATTATAAAGAAAGTGTACCTCACACCTCAGCTTAACAGAGGTGTTTGCTCTTAATAGAGCTCAAACAAGCAGCTTAAGCTTATAATTTAAGCTTATTACCAAATATCTATTCTAAACCTAACTCCTGACCTTCATGAACTATTACCACTTGAATTCTATAAGCAGCCATCTAATTCCATTAGAATTCAAGTAATTGAGAGCTTTTAGTAGCTTAAGGACAATAAGAGCTTATGAAATAGTAGAGCTTATTTAGATCATTTTTAGCTTAAAAGTAAGCTTATTAAAAGACAGATTGCATAATAAGAATAATTAAACTTTCATTACTAGAAAACTAAGTTACAAAATTAAAAGTGAAATGTTACATGAAATGAAAATACGAATAAGCTAAAGTGACTTAAGCTAAAATTATTTAAAAACTACTAAAAGCTAAAAACTATCTATCTCCTGTGAGTGAGAAGGTCTTCTATTTATAGGCTTGAGAGAAGCTTCTAGGTCTTGGATACCCACTCCTTTCAGTCTTGATCTTAACCCTTGAATCCTTGCCAATCATTAGATCTTCAGTCTTCACCGTCAGATCAATATGTGATCACACAGATTGCCAGCGTGGCATTCCCTGTTTTAGAGGCCTTGTACTTCTTTTACATTGTTTTTAGTGCAATATTCCCCTTTTTGGTGTGTTTCTTTGAAAACCCGCGTGTCAGTCCCTCTTGTAAGCTTGACCAATTAGAGCCCTTGAGTGACGTTTCTTCTGCCAAGTTGGCACTTGGTACTAAGGATCTTCAAGGCCACGTTGGATTGAGTTAATTGCCTTTTTATTGAGGTTAATTTTGATAAAGTGAAATGGGGGAGACGGTGAACAGTAAAACTGTTTTTCCCGCCCCCTAATTTTGTTCGTTTTGAGTTTGACTGAGGGTAGCGGGCTTTTGACTTGGGCTTTTGGTTTATAAAAGGGAATTTGGGCCGGGTAAAAAGGGTAAAGGTAAATGGGTTTATATAAAGGATAACGACCGTTAGTTCTTTTATAATAAAAGGACTAACGGTGTTAGGGTTTAGGGCTTTTAGTGAAATTTGGTTTAACATTTAGGTTATTTTGGGTATTTTCAAGGGTTTTGTCTTCTTGTGGTTGAACAGTGTTGACCAAGGCTTGACCAGAGTTGAACTTTGCTAGAAACTTCCAGCTCTTGTGTATATATCCGTTCTCGTGTTCGTTTTCGACTTTTGACCGTTTTCTTGTGATATTTGCATTATCCGTACCTACGCATACACAAACAACAAAATACACAAATACAAGCATATTTTTGCACATTTTGATCATTTAAGACCTAATTTGGATATAATAAAGATATGTGATTTCTCACATATCAAAGACTCACCCCTGTGCTAAAAGAACATGGTTCCAAGAGCAGTATTAATGAATTCTGATTTAGTATCAGTTAATACTGCTAGACAAAATATTTCTAAAATAGCAGTATCTGTTAATACTGCTAGACAAGTTAATACTGCTCACTTAAAAACAACAGTGAATGCTGTTAGACCAATTTCATATCTTTCTAAAACAGCACATTCAACTGTTAAGAAGCCCATTCACAAGAATACAACATTTCAAAACAGTAATTTTAATCAGAGGGTTAATACTGTTAAGGATAAAAATGTTAATACTATTAGGCCAAAAGCAGTAGTTAATGCTGCTAGGCCAAAAGCCGAAGTTACATGTTATTGTTAAGAGAAATAAAGTTAATGCTGTTAAGAGACTCAGCTTGTGGGTTTGGAGAAACAAACTAAAGACTAAAGTTTTAGACCATTGCGTCTAAACATAATAGTGCAACAATCACCCTAAAGAAGTTTGATTATGTTAATGCACAAGGCAGATCCAAATCAGTAATGGCTTGGGTCCCCAAAAGAAACTAATTTTCTTATCTAATGTGCAGGGCAATCCACAAAAGGATTTACAGGATCAAGGAGTGATTGATAGTGAATGCTTAAGGCATATGACAGGGAACATGTCCTATCTTACAAACTATGAAGAGATAGATGGAGGATATGTTGCTTTTGGAGGAAACCCCAAAGGAGGGAAAATTACAGGAAAATGTACCATTAAAACTGGTACTTTAGATTTTGAAAATGTGTATTTTGTAAAAGAGTTAAAGTTTAATCTCTTTAGTGTCTCACAGATGTGTGATAAAAGCATATGTTTTATTTAATGACACTGAATGTATTTATTTTATCTCTAAACTTAAGTTAATTGATAAAAGTCAAGTTTACTTAGAGTTTCCTAGAAAGAACAATATTATAGTGTTTGATTAAAGAACATAGTTTCCTAAAAGAAGGTTTACAACTTGCCTTTTTTGCAAAGCCCAACGTCGGAATCTAAACTTTGGCATAAAAGGCTAGGTCACTTAAATTTCAAAACTATGAATAAATTGGTTAAGGGAAATCTTGTAAGAGGTTTACCTTCTAAACTTTTTGAAAATGATCCACACTGTTGCTTTCAAAAGTAAAAGCAGCACAGATCCTCTTGTAAGTCCCCAAATCTGAAAACTCAATAGTCTATCCTTTACATTTATATTGCATATGGAACTGTTGTTTGTTCCAACATATAGTAAAAAGCCTATTAAGAAAATGTATTGCCTAGTATGTCACAGATGATTATAGTAGTTTCCCTGGGTTTTTTTTCCTAGCTACTAAGGAAGATACGTAGTTGGCATTTCTTAGAGTCCTTTATAACTGGGATAGAAAATATAGTAGATCACAAGGATAAGGTGATTAGATTTGATAATGGAACTGAGTTCAAAAACAAAGAAATGAATTAGTTTTTTGGAAGATGAAGGGAATTTTTGAGTCAATATAGTTGTACTAGAACTCCTCAAAAAAATGAGTTGCTAAGAAGGAGAAAATAGACACAAATTGCGGATGCCAGACCCTATGCAGCTGATTCTAAGTTGCCAACTCCTTTTTGGGCAGAAGCAGTTAATAATGCTTTCTATGTGCAAAATAGAGTGTTAGTAGTTAAGCCTCATAACAAGACCCCATATGAACTTTTTCATGGTAGAACACCAACTTTAAGTTTTATGAGACCATTTGGATGTTCTGTTACCATACTCAATACCATAGATCACTTAGGCAAATTTAATGATAAGGCTGATGAAGGTTTCTTTGTTGGATACTCTTTGAATAGTAAAGCCTTTAGAGTATTCAATAGTAGAACAAAGATATGGAAAGAACCACTTTCCTATTCAGGTTTAGTAAGAATACAAACCTAAAGTTGTAGGTAGTGAACTAATCACTATTTGAAATTGATAGCACTACAAGAACAATGAATTAGAGCAATTGTTGCAGGTACACAGTCTAATGGTTTTGCAGGTACAAAAGCAAGTGATAATGCAGTCAAGCTAGAAAGAACAAGCCTTCAAAAAATTACATTTTGCTACCATTATGGACTGCTGATCCACCATTTTCCTAAAATCCAAAAAGTTCTCATGATGATGAATCCAAGCCTTCAAGTGATGATGGAAAGAAGGTTGATGAATATTCAAGAAAAGATAGTGAATGTATTGATCAAGAGAAGGAAGATAATGTTAACAGCACTAACAATGTTAATGCTGCTAGCATAAATGAAGTTAATGCTGTTAGTGGAAAGATAAGCATTGAACTTTCACTTGACCAAATCGGCTGAATTGAAGTTTATACATAATTGAAGATGATAAATGTAGTGGGTAATAGAGGCTGACATGAACAATTTGGATACAACAATCCAAGTCAGTCCTATTCCAACTACAAGAATATTTATAGATCATCCTCTAGATCAAGTGATTGGAGATTTTCAATCTGCTACACAAACAAGAAAGATGTCGAAGAATTTGGAGGCACATGGATTTGTTAGTACTATTCAACAAAGAACAAATCATAAAGACCTTCAAAACTGCTTGTTTGCTTGATTTTTATTACAAGAAGAACTCAAAAAGGTAATTCATGCATTGAAGGATCCAAGCTGGATAGAGGCTATGCAAGAAGAGCTTCTACAATTCAAGTTACAAGAAGTTTGGACTTTGGTGGATTTACCAAATGCAAAAAGGGTTATAGACACTAAATGGGTTTGCAAGAATAAAAAGGATAAAAAAGGAATTGTGATAAGAAATAAAGCAAGATTGGTTACTCAAGGATACACACAAGAAGAAGGGATTGACTAGGATGAAGTCTTTGCCTCATAGTTGCAAAAGAATTAAGCAATTATGATATTATTTAGCTTAAGCTTCATTTAAAGATTTGAGGTGTAATCAAATGATGTAAAAAGTGCTTGTCTCATATGGGAAAGATGAAGAATGAGTTTATGTATGTCAACCACCAGGATTGAAGATCAGACTTTTCCGATAGAGTAAATAAAGTTGGAAAAAGCACTATAGATACATCAGGCCACCCTAGATCTTGGTATGAAACCTTGTCACCATATCTATTGGACAATAAGTTTCAAAGAGGGAAAATTAACAAAACCTTATTCATCAAAAGGTACAAAGGTGATATTTTATAGGTCCAAGTTTATGTAGATGATATCATCTTTAGTTCAACAAAGAAGAAAGCAATGCAATGGCATTGGAAAAGTTGACCGCATGGCGAAATTTCCAGAAGAGTGTCTATGGGACTTACATTTCTCCTTGGATTACAAGTACAGCAGAAAAGGATGGCATATTTATTAGTCAAATAAACTATGTTGATGAACTTTTAAAGAAATTTAGGTTTACATAAGTCGAAGACAACAAACACGACAACCAATGAAACCTCAAAAGCCTCTGCACAAGGATAAAGATGGATGAAGAAGTAGATGTTTCATGATGTCAAAGGTTAATAATTAGTTCAAATTGAAGTACATTAACAACTCAAGACCTGACATTATGTAGCGTGATAAGCATGTGCTAAAAACATAAAGTCACATCTAAAAGTTTCACATCTTCATGCTTGTAGAAACGGGATTGAGTACTTAGGTCAACCAAAATTGAGCCTTTGGTATCCAAAAGATTCTCCTTTTGATTTGGTAGCATACACTAATAGTGATTATGCTGGAGCAAGTTTGGATAGGAAGTCTATAACAGGAGGTTGTTAATTTCTTGGATGTAGATTAATATCATGGCAGTGCAAGAAACAGACAGTAGTTGCAAATTCCACAACAGAAGCTGAGTATGTGGCTGCTTCAAGTTGCTGTGGACGAGTGTTTTGGATTCAGAATCAACTACTTGATTATGGGTATAATTTTATGCATACTAAGATCTTTATTGACAATAATAGTACTATTTCCATAATTAAAAATCCCGTTTTCATTAAAAACCTAAAGCATATAGAGATCAAACATCATTTTATTAGAGATTGTAATGAAAAGAAATTGATTCAAATGGTCAAAATCTATACTGACAAGAATGTTGCAGATTTGCTTACAAAAGCTTTTGATATAAGTAGATTTCAATATTTGATTGTTAGTATTGGAATGATGAATCTTTAAAGTCTTTTATCTCTTTATGTATTTGTAGAGTTTTGTATGAATTAGTACTGTTATTCATGTCATCAAAAGTTTTTGCTGTTAAGTATAATTAGTACTGCTGGTTATACTTAATACTGTTGATTTACTACTTTAGTTATTCTTAATACTGTTAGGTATAATGAATACTATGATAATTGTGAAAATTGCTATGGCTTGTGTTTTCTTGGTTTTTGGACTAACATTTTGCAGAAAAAGCAAAGAAAAGTGTTAGATTGATGATGGAAAAGCTTTTTGGAATGGAATTGGAGGTTAGTTTATGCAGGTGACTCAAAGTTAATGCCGCTACGGCATTACTTACTACTGCTGGACGTGATAAGTTAAGTTGTTGAGGGTTTATTTTTCATAAATACTTTGGATTAAGGTTTCAATGATCCTTTAATCAATATTACTCTTTCAAATACTCTCTAACTAAAACCCTAACTCAATTTTATAATACCATTGCGAATCTAAAGTTTGCGGATACTCATGAAATTGGTTCGCTTTTTGTTCTAACCCGAAGACGTGTGATGGGTTTGAACAAAATGTGTATTTTTTGATGCACGTCTCGCCCTATAAAGTATGCACTAACTATAATCCACATATTATATTTCTTGTATCGACATGTCTGGTCTACTGTCAAGCATTACATAAACTATCATATGGGGAAGACAGTTGGCATGCCACTAGTAGATGGCAAGAAGATACTCATCACTGAATCAAACTGTTAGAAGAGATCTTCTTTTTCTTTATTTTTTTTTTTCTTTTTTTAACTAGAAGATGCAGAAGGTGTTTGATTGTCTACAAATTCTTACCATATTGAACAACTTACACTGATGGGTATGAGGAAAATTCACCAAAAGCTAACTTTCTATAAGCCAATTCTTTTTCCCACAATGGATTTTTGGATTCATATTTTCTACAATGGTCTAAGTTCAAAGGACTATGCATGGAATGGTTTAGTAGTACTATGCCATACTACAATTTTCTATGTTTGGATACAAATCAGGAGTTTAACTTTTCAAAATAATTTTTGAAAGTTTTATGATTAGAAACTTGGATATTTGTTGCAAATTTTTGATGTATCCAAGGTTTGTACAAGTGTTTTTGGATCAACAACTTGATAGACTGCCAAATCATAAGAGAATTTATATTGCACCCTCTTACACTAAGAAGATATTTGGAAATATGAGAAGGGTAGGCAAAGGTTTTTCTGGAAGAGTAACACCTTTATTTCAAACAATGGTGTTACAAAACCAATCAGAATTGGGTGAAAGGTACAGAAATCTAACTGTTTCCTCATCACACACCCACATATTCAATCATCAAAACTCAACCTCAAAAGACACGAAAACCTAGGAAGCCTAAAAGAAAGGATACTCAGGTACCACAACCTAGTGATCTTAATGAAAATGTTGCAGATGAGGCTGTGCATAAGAAGTTGGGTGACAGTTTGGTGAGGGCTGTCACTACTGCTTCTAGCTTAGAAGTAGAGCAGGACAGTGGTAACATAACTAAGACCCAATCCAAGGCAACACCTAATGAATCTAGTTCCCTAGGAACTACTTCAGGTGGTGGTCCCAGTTGCCAAGAAACCATGGGGGATATTACTGCTCGAACTAGGTTTGAGAGTGTATTTAAATATTCTAATGATTCACTGCTCGCAAGAGGTAACACACTTCAAAGTGATGAGGATAAACTTAAACTTGATGAATTGATGACACTGTATACCACTTTACAAACTAGAGTTCTTGATTTGGAAAAGACAAAGACCACTCAACATAATGAGATTGCTAGGTTGAAAAGGAGGGTCAAGAAGCTTGAAAAGAAAAATAGGTAAAGAACTCCTAAGTTGAAGAGACTATACAAAGTTGGTTTGACATCTAGGGTAGAATCCTATGGAGATGAATAAAGTTTGGGTGAGGATGCATCCAAACAAGGAAGGATTAATGTTATTGATGCAGATGAAAAAATTACCCTAGTTGGTGTTCAAGATGATGCTGACAAAGAGATTTTTGATGTGGATGCTTTTAATGGTGAGGAGGTGTTTGTTGCAGGGCAAAATGAAAATGTTGTTGAAGAAGAAGTTGATGCTGCTCAAGTTATGTAACACCCCCAAACAACGATACGCAGCGGAATACAACATTTTAGGGTGTCTACTTCCTCAATCATGCACACGATTGTCCCATTAAACAGTTTAGAAGATACGTTTACAAAAAACCACAATTTCATTTATTAGAAAGCTCAAAGGTAATAGGACCCCATTTTCAACATAGGGAAAATTTATTTCTAAAAGTCACAAACACGACTTTGGTGTCTAAAAACATTAATTTAGTTTATTGACATGTTTCACCAAAAAATCGTCCTGAATCCACGTTGCCGTCCCATCAGCCAATCAACAGCAATTACCAGGGATACATGCATTAAAAACATGTAACAAAACGTTGAGTGAATTCATAGAGTTTACACACAAACAGTTAAAACGCATATTTGGTTCAACCAAAACATATACCATTGCTCGTATGCCAAGTTATATATAAATAATGTATTCCCACTAATGAGCCCGTGTACCAACACTTAACACATTCATCCCGTGGGATGAAATAATGTCCCGAGAATGAAGTATGCCTCTTCCCATACTACTACAAAATATCCGTTACAGGGTGCTCGCTATTCAATTCAGGATTCATACCCCAGACAGGGTTGTCAAACCCAATAGATCTATTTAATGCAGTTTGCGTTCCCATTCAACCAAGGCAATTAACGGTCACACAGTAAAATGCATCTACTCAATAGTGCATGGAATCATATTTATCATCAAAACACCTTGCGTTCTTATTTTCAAAACAAGCAAGCATCCCTCTTGCGGGTTTAAAAATATTTAAAACACTTAAAAGCGAGGCTATGAACTCACCTTGATCGAAGCCGAAGATCAAATAATCGAAACAATCCATGGAAAATCATAGAACCGATCAAGACCTTTTCAATTATTGTCAGCTCGACTTACTTGGCCAAAAAGTATAATTCAAACGTATGCGTTCATCGTATCAACAAAATCATATATATATAGTATATATATTATACATGTGATGAGAAATCCACTTGCGCCTTAGATCCTAAAACCCCACCATATTAGGTTACGTTCGTTCTTTTATTCATATTTTACATAGCTTAATCGAAAACTTTCTATTTTAGGAAGCTTTCTATTTTTAGATAGTTGCTATTTTCGGAAAGTTACCATTTTTAGTAAGTCTCGTTATCCAATAATATTCGTGATAATAATTAGTTATCTCGTCGAACCATCGACATTCAATGTGGTTATCAATTACTCATATCGGTAATATATTCCGATTATTACAAAAGTTTCTAGTTTTAGGATCCCTCTCGTTCGTAATAGTGGCTAAGTTTAGAATATCTCATTCGTAGTAATAATACTGTCTACTTACTTTCATTATCCCCGACGAGTTTAGTATTAACCCGTTGACTTTCAAAAGTCGACGTTAGACTTTAATTGAATTGACTTTTTATACACATTTTACATATATATGTTACTAAATCTGACCCGCTCCAAACGACCCGCCATATCATATTTTCACGACTCGGACTCAAAAGAGATTTTATGTAAAACCACATTCCGGACAACTTTCTAGTTTTAGCCGAGACACGAAACTCGACATAAAATGACCAAAATGCCCCTGCAAGTTTCTGCAGGAACTTTGACTCTTTTAACAAAAACACAGACTTTGACATCGGGTTTTGACCCGTTATTACTCGATTTTAAAATCAGCGAGCCTCGCGGCAAAGTAAAACATCATTCCGAGCAACTTTTGTGTTTCGCCGGAAGGCCGAAACATACTCGAAAGTGCACAAAACGAACGTTTAATTTCCTGACAGCAAACACTATTTTCTACGAGTGCTGAGTTTTTAATAAATATATATATATATATATATATACATATCGTTTTTTAGCTCTTATTTCTCGTTTATTAGAAGTGTTTAGGAAGGATAGCTCGTTTTATGTCAAACGAATCGTCTAAAAGCTTTTATCATATTTTTATGTCCAAAATCAGATTTCAAAAAATCTCGACCCTCGATTACCGTGCCAAAGTTTCTGCACAAAATATACCTTTTGTAAATCACGCCAAAACTCATTTTTGACCTAAAATCCCACTTACAGCACATCTAATATGGCCTATAATTCACACTAAACTCGCTCAATCATTTTATAACATCAACTAACTACTTGGCGCAAGATCTTGTCGATTCCATCACATGCAACGACTAATATTATTCAATAAACGAAAATGAACAAAACAAACAAAATAAACACAAAGGAGGGTGCTCACAATGCTATACGAAGCAAGATCGGAAAAATAAAAGTGTTGGGTCGTCCTCCTTGTGTCTTAGCCACGGCTCACACCCAACCAAACTAAAAAATAACCCAACCAATATACCTTGTATTAATGTAACTTGATTAATCCAATAATAAGATCAAACCCTAAATTAATAAACCCACACCTTTGTGTGCACCCTTCTTGGTTCGAACCCAACCCGAGACCAAAACCAAATTAAATAAATCCACACCCTTTTTGGGTGTTTGTTCGGCATGAACCTACGACAAAAAAACCAAACTGACACTTTTGAAATCGAAACTCCCTCCAATATATTTATTAATCTTTAGTTTATCCAAAATTCAACACATGCATAATCCTTAATGCATGTGCTTTATATCACTTTAGATGATTAATTTAATACCATCTAAACAAGATTTATAAGCTAGAAAAGTCAAAACACTAAACGTGTTTGTTTGGCTTGCTCGACCGAACCAAAAAGAAGGAGGAAAAGAGAAAACAAGCTAAAACTCGATTCCTTCTTGATTCATACCATTATTTGGGTGATGCTTGAATGTGTTTTTGAGATCAAATTAGAAAAAGGGTTAATGTGTGTGTGGGTTGTGGTTCGTCCGGATCCAAAAGCCAAAGAGAAAAGAGCAGACTTTTTACATCTAAGTTTTATATGTGTGTGAAGTTGAGTTAATTGAATCTTGGAAGCAACCATAGACACAATCGTTATACATTGGAAACTAAAACAAATTGAGTGGGAGTTTGGTGTCTAGGCGTCGGCTGTCATAGCTAGGCAAGCATGCAATATGTATATATATATATTTTTTCTTTTTATTACTAGTTTAAAGTATTGTGTAACATTTAAAGAAAAGCAACTTGACACAAATTAAATAAGTTGTATACTCTAAACGCGAGCTTTGGCCAAGGTCGAGGAACAAAGACGACAAAGTTCATAAAATAATAATTTCTGATCATAAAAATAATAACGAGATGTGTCGTAAATTTTACGATACATAAAAAAATTAACGAACGCGCGGTCAAACGGTTACTCGCGAAACGTCTAAAATAAAAATTTTAAATTTCCGTTCGTAATAAAATACGAAAATAATTTTTTACGACAAATAAAAATTTAAACGTCGACGTTCGCTCACACGAATTTATAAAATAATAATTATTACGTCGAATTCGCGATCGTCATACGTGTCGTGAAACTCGGGTTGTTACATTCCACCCACCTTAAGGGAGCGTCGTTCTCGGTGCTCGGCCTTACTCTCCCGTCTCATCTTTCTTCCGTGGCATGACGGCCTCTCGTCACTGCACGTACCTCACACGTTCTTACCCAATAAAGATGCGATTTCTACTCTCTTTGACCTTTCGGATGAGAAGCCGATCAAAACGAATGGTAATTATACCAACAAATAAAAATAAAAGTTCAATCGTGTAAGCTATCATAAGAGACAAAACGTGTTGCGAAAATATATTCGACAAAACCAAATCACGTTATTTTAACTTCTATAGTCGCGCTCATCATAAGAGGCAACATACATCGTGGAATAGATTCGATTAAAATAAATTATTACGTCGCTATCTAATAATCAAGATAGACGTCAATATTCGAAACCGATATATATTTATATCATTATCCAAAATCAAAACACCCATGTCGCCCTCCTGGTCTCATTTAATAATGCCCACCGGTTACGAAAAAAATTTCGGAGTACCTACGACTCCATCAAACGCATCATAGCGCTAACAGGTAAAATCATATATTCATTTAAGCACATAATCGCCTAGTAGTCATTTTAAAATGACCCTATGTTTCTATCTAGCTTATCATCGCTTCGCAATAGTCATGCATGCTTTCTATAAGTTTTAGCATAATATCCGTGCTTACTCATAAAGAAGCCTTAGCAATGGCCATGCTCATTTTGCGGGTTTATACTCAACCGGTTAGATTTCTCATTATACCTGGCTTGCCGGATGGCCAAGCCTCTTGGGAATGATCTCGACTAATTAACGGTTAGGTTTTAGCCAACCATGGTCATGCTTGTAGGTTAACAAGCCACAACCAACAATGGTCTACCAGGCTTATGTTCCTCTCAAACCAATCTTCATTTCCCTTTGGGTAAGTATACCCATTCACTCACGTCTTAAGCCGTATCACGGCAAAACAAAAGCAACACAAGCGCTTACTACCATCCAAAGGCACATAGCACATAAATCACATAATTCGGCGACGATAATCCCGCTAGAAAACATATATTGTCATAAGACAAATTGAAAACAATTAAGAAAATAATTGAGCATTATGGGCTCGTTGCTCGTTCGACGAAAACCAAAGATTCCAACGTTTATGCCCCGCGACTAACATAGTCGACTCGGTCCTATCGCATCGCGTTAAATTCTAGACTACCGAACTTATCAAGTCGAGATGACTACACACATTTATATTTTGATATCGGTCGACTTAAGGCGTTAGCTACTTCGATCGTTCCTCCAGGATGGAAACGGACGTCACTAATCGGCTAGAGTCTCTAATCTTTTCACTCTTCCATACGCATATAAAGTCGTTACGTCAAGGAGTAAGGATCAATAACCTTAAGTTAGGTGTCGCTTAGTGCCTTATTATGATCCTCGACGACATCAGGTATACTTACAACTATACTACCTATAACACCTCGTGTTTTCAAGTCATTGACGACGTCAATAAATCTACTATTTATTTTTAGCGTTGTACGCGTTTGCTTGTGATTTCATGAATTAAGTTTAAATCGCGTAAGCTAAAAATTAGCGTTCAATGTAAACGGGCATCAAACAATTAAATGTTTACATCAAGCAAGGGTTATATAATTATTTTGAGGATAATTATTAACTTTGTTCATTTTATTTTTATCGGATACGTAAAGTGTATACGTTTCGCGATAAATTGCGTTTAGGCATTCCCGGAACCACAAAAACTCTTCTACGCTTCAACAAATACCCACTTTTATACCCAATACATAAAAATTACAAAATATATCATCTATATATTAGGTTTTGCCGAAATTCTTGCCAAGTGTACAAGTAATATAACAAAACTCTTACAATAAATTGCGTTTAGGCACTCCCGGAACCACAAAAACTTTTCTACGCTTCAACAAATACCCACATTTATACCCAATACATAAAATTTACTCAAATATATCATGTATAGCTCTATTATGCCGAAATTCTTGCAATGTACACAAAGATATACCAAAAACTCTTCCATTTGGTCAATGTTCAACACTACTTCATTAATACCACAGCATACCTAGTCATTCATGCCCCACGTTTTACATGCTTTTGTTTTACAAAGTTTTTGGGGTGAAAAACATGCAAAGTTCTACAACCCATACACACTTATACACATCCATTATAAGATATTCTAAGGTGATCCCAAGCATTGGCTAAGCTTTTCCAAGTATTACTCAAGAAAAAGGAAGCTAGGGTTTTGTTAAGTAAACAAGGGTTTTTATTTGTGCAAGCTTTGGTTTTGTGGCTAAACAAGGGTTTAGCACTTGCTTATCATCATCATCATACCTCATAAGGTTTACTTGAACTCTTTATGTTCTTATAATTTTCATTTTTATGCATATGATTATTCTATTTAGCTTAAATCACCATTTAGGATTATTAACATGTAAAAAGAAGTTTTTATTTGTTGTCATCATAATGTACACTTTTATATACCTTATGATGTTAATGACATCATGTTAAAATGGTCACACAAGTGATTTACACTCTTGGTTAAACATGAAAATGATTATGGGTTAATTAGGGTTTTTATAGTTTCATAATATGTTTCAAGATAAAGAAATACATAAGACATGTTAATATTAATTATGGACTCATATTAATGTTACTTGAACACTAAAATAAAGTTATCTTGGAAGAAATACACTTGTACACACTTGGTTATGTATAAATATGATTATGGACAAAACTAGTGATTTATGGATTTTTATAAAAGTTATGGTTTATTATGTAAGATAAAAGACTTGTAATATTTGGACAAAGGGACAATAAAAGGACTATGGACATAATATACATGTAATATATATGATAAATATAAAATATAAGATTAGTGGTAAAAGTCATAAGATGAAAACAAGGAAACAAGACTTAATTTTGGACTTAACAAACTATCACAAACATTCTGTCCAAAATTCGAAATTTAACATATCCATTTTATATTTTTATAAGATAATACATTTCACGACGATTCCGAAAAGGTAAGAAACTTGTTAAACGGATTAATAACGAAAAAGTTACGTTAAAAACGAGTTATACGTTAATAAACGGAGTCGTAAATGAATTTTTATAAAAACATTTTTATAAAAATTATAAACAGCAAGTGTTGATATTTTTAACAAATAATACATATTTTTAGGATTCCAAAATGATAAGAATCGAAAATTTTCAATTAATAACGAACGAGTTATGAATTTCGCGAGTTTACGACAATTAATACTTTTATAAAACTATTTTTATAAAAGTTACTATTCATGACAGAAAGTTATATTTTTGTAAACCTCATAAATATATAGAACTTTCAATTACGAGAACGTCCTCGAAAGAATCACTAAAAACGGAGCTATAACGAATAAAATACGACATTTACGGGTTTTACGACAACAAATACGAATTATATAAAACTCATGTCTGTTATGAACAGTAAAAGTTACTGTTCACCAGTAGGTCCGAAATTCGAAAATGTCAATTTATGATAACTCGTCTTGATACGAAAAGATGGGCATAAGAAACGCGAGAATCGGGTTTAAAACGCGAAAGTTACGCCAGTTTTGCTAAAACGGTAATTATAAACGTTTTAACTTCTTAAACACAATTTTACCAAAACCATTAGTTGGTGATTGAGCTATATAGAATATTATGTGGTTATCAAAGTACTATATTACTAGGGAGTTTCATAATGAGGCCTCTTCGGATGGCGTATCGACGAGTTGTTGGATTTACGATTTAAAGTGTCCTAACTCCTCGTACGTCATGTCATGACCTCTTTAATTATGATAGCCCGAACGATAGTACGATGTAACAACTATAGGATTATATTCAATGTTATCAATTAAAGTACTCGGTACTTATACGACCTATGATAATTTAGGTTGCATTCGATCTTTTACGTGACGCATTATCTGCGATATTTGGATTATCAGAACTCAAGGTGAGTTCATAGCCCCACGTTTTACATGCTTTTGTTTTACAAAGTTTTTGGGGTGAAAAACATGCAATGTTTTACAACTGGACACAAGTGGTTAAGTTTTGGACCGTCTTAAATTATGGAAAAATAGCCCCCCGAAAAACGCTAGTACATACCGAATGGTTGCAATAACCAATAGGAATTTATATTCAATGTTATGAATTTAAAAAGTACTCCGGTAACGTTATACGAACCCCCCTAAAAAGATAATTTAGGTTGCATTTTCGATCCTTTAAGTATGACGCAATTAAAAATCTGCCGATATTTGGATTAACAAAGAACTCCAAGGTGAGTTTCCAATAAGCACCACCCCCCACCTGTTTTACATGCTTTTTTTAGTTTTTTACAAAGGTTTTTTTGGGGTGAAAAAACATATTCCCAATGCTTTAAACAATTTTGGACCCAATAGGTTTTAAAGTTTCCATGTTAAAATGGTATTTACTGGTTGCCCCACTAATAGCGATAAAAAACCCCTTATCCTGAGCCCCATTAAAACCCATGAAAACTGTTCAATTGCCGGGAAATTTGTGGAGCGCGACTGGATTATAATATATCTTAAATTTGACCAAACCCGTTCGGGTGGATTAAGCTTTCACTGGACCAAAGGAAAACGTATTACCATGTAGAAAATAGTAGGAATGTATTTTCGGGTTAGAAAACATCACCACGGGCACCCAAAAAAAAATGTTAGGCCCATTAATTATGTAATTCATACACGTCAAGCCCTTCAGTGTCCCATGAGCTTTTAAGAGCCAAACCCCCCGTAAATTGAAACATTTATAAAAAAATATCTCCTGCATCCTGTTTGCATTAATCCAAAACCAATATGGGGTAAGATCCATGTGGGACCCAAACAATAATAAAATTGAATTTTATCAAAAACCTATGAAAACACCAACATTATTGATGACGTCTATTTAAAGGCAATGTTTTTTTTTCAGTGGAAAAATCAAATAAGCAAACGCAGGGTGGCAATGGATTACAATTAGGTGGGGTTATTGATTTGGATTGTCCCCCAATGCATTTTAAAAGGAATTTGTGGGGGGTACCCGCATCTTCTTTTTTGATTTATCTGTTTAATGGGGCGGAAATACTTTTGTAATTATTATTTGGTATTCAAGTTGAAAAACAAGTTAAGCTTCCGGGGCCTTTATGTAAACCAATTCACTTTGTTTAAATCCAATGTAATCCGTTTTCCAACACGACCTTTTTTGGGAGTCCCCCCGTTTCTATATAAAAAATAAAATATAATATAATCTTGCTTGTTTTTTTATTGATCTGAGAAAGTTAACACAGCCCCGGACCCTATTCCCGCTGCGCATCCCAATTCTTCGGGGGGGTGGGGGATACAATCAAGAAAATTAAATATTTCCAACATCCCCCCGGACAAACGGCAGCTAAAAAAACTAGATGTGTCCCCACGTTGTGTGGTGTATATTTTCCCCTATGATTTCAAGTATTAAACATTTTTTATTAATTTTGCCGACTTAAAACCAAAAAAAATACTTTTTAACCCGGGCCTAAATTGTCCCGGTCGGTGGGTAGATTATACCGTAGGTAAAAAGGAGGGGCGCAAAAAAAAAACAAACTTTGAAAGCGAGGTTAGTAAGTAGGGTGTCAAACACTTGAAGCGAGGTTAAATCTCTTAATTTATTTATATCTTGGTTATCTAATCTAAGTTAATTTTAATCTGAGTCAAACCTATGCTGATCCTATGTTAGTTATAATCCTAATTCTAACAGGTAAAAGGGGGTTTCAGCCTGAGAGATTAGCACGAGTTTGGTTGGTGACTACAATCAATTTAAGACACTTTAACCCACACGAGCAAATTAATAGAAGATAAAAGAGCAGTCGAGCCTTATGAAAGAAAACTGTATTAGCCATCATTAATCCGATTAGAAGTTGGTTTGTTTTTTCAGTGCAATGATTACTTATCTAGAAGAGGCATATCATTCTTAGACTTAGGCGGGACTTCATCCTAAGACCTAGACACATTAATTCTGTCACAATTAAAGCATCCGCATAAAGCATCCTTATTACCTGATTATAATCTATCTTAGAGATTAAAGCAATGGTGATCTTGTTAAACCCTAGCTCATAGAGACTTTACCCACTTACTGCTTAATAGCAATTTATACTCTAATAGTCCACTTGCCCAACTATCCAATGGAATCAGAACATTACTTGTTGAATTATCTTGATTCACCTACTAGTCAACATGTTTAATAAACCAAAGGCAGTTTCCGTTAACTAGTTAAGCCAGAAGCGTATCCTTAGCACGATTTTAGAAGGACAATATTTATGATCCTATGATTCTAGATGTATAAATCACTATATGGAGAGCTATTTCGGCATCTAGATTACTTGGTCCGTATCACTAGATATAGTTAAATGATAGGTCGCATACAAAAGCACGTAAACAAATATAAATTGATAAACATAAACAAGCATTCAACGATAAATTAAGCAATCAAGATATAAACAAAACCAAACATTCCAATCTTCATAATAATGGCTAATACCTGAAGGTATTATCCTTCAAATATCATAATTAATACAAGAGTAGTTGTTATAGCCAAGGTAAACTAACCAAGTTAACGAATGATACCAAAAACTGAAATATTACAAAAGTATAAGAAATTATACGTTGTCTTCTATAGATTGGAATGCGTTGCAAGACCTCTTCTTCTCTTTCTCTCCTCTAAAAATCGACTTTTGTGGTTTAGGTATCGAGAATATGATTTAACACACTTAAAATTCATTTTTGAGTTTTCTATTTATACTGTCTGGAAGTCGGTTCGATACGGCGTATCCAATGAGTTAGATTTGGCATATTGGAGTTTCTTGGAGTAGAGACCATGTTTGATATCTTCCAAAATCTTCACATACTATATCTTCAATAAGGCATACTGGTCTTCTCTAGATACGGCGTATTGAGCTTGTTTCCTTCGTGGTCTTTGGTGAGTGCAGGCACGAATATGCCGTATCTTCCTTGATGGATACGGCATATTGGTTGTCAGAATAGTAATCTTCAAAATATCTTTGTTTAAGCTCCAGAATGCGAGCCTTTTGCAAATATTCACAAAGTACTCTATAATTACTGCAATTCTCAAATATAAACGATTAAGTAACAATTCTTTGCAATAATGATATAAAATAGGTTAATTACATGGGATAATTGATGCTATAAAATAGACGTTATTTGATGTCATCAATGATTTTATAAAAGTAACGTTATTTGATGTCATCAGTGATCTATACCATATCCTACGTCTATAACCCTAGTGTGCAATTCCGAATGCAGCATCCTTGTTGTATCCTACCTTGATTGTGCTCCATTGATTAGGAATCATATCTTCTATGAACGTCAAGTCATACTTTGCAGCTTTGGTCTTGGTGATTGATGTAGTATACTTCCTTTCCTCTGATCCTGACTTTAAGTATTCAAGATCGTTGTTGAAGAAATAGTCTACCTCTACGGTTAGATGAACTGGACGACCTTTCAGACGAAAAGGTTTGCTTAAGTCAAATGGGCATCGATCACCTTTAGGGTTTTCCTAGTCAAGTCTGTTAGTTAGAGCTTTATAACATTCTTCTGTATTGTATTCAAGCTCAATGCTGCTCTGGCATGTACCCTTCAGAAGATTATAAACTAGACCTAACAAAACTTCTTGAATAAGGTTGTCAATCTTGAGTTTATTCATTGCAAAGTTGGAAAAATCAATGGGAGTTGCCATGAGTTCATCAAAGGTAAAAGGAGGATTTTCTGTATGCATCAGGTCGTTAAACTAGGTTTGATCTGGTTCATCACTAATGGTCTGGACTATATTTCATTCAGGATCTGGAGTGGGAGGTCTTGGTGGTTGCTTGAACCAATCCTTGTTTGGAATCTTGGAAGTCTTTAGAGCATCTTTAATCTGTGGTTGATCAGCATTGTTCTTTGCATTCTCTTGAGTAGGTTCTTCTACATCCATTGCCACCTCATGAGTAGCTTCTTCAACTATGTCCTTTGCATGTACAGATTTTCTAGTCTTAGAAGTTTTAGGTAGAGTTTTACCTTTTGTAGATTCCTTAGAAGTAGAAGATTTCTTTGAAGATTCAAATTTGTCTCCTTGCTTTCTCTTTTTCTTCCCTTGGTCTGATCCAGCAGAAGGGTCTTCATCTTTGTCTTCATGTCGTCTTTTCCTCTAAGAAGCAGGATCTACATCGAGTCTATCCATGTCGTTCTCATGCACAAATATAGACTGCAGTAGGGATCATAAAGTGCTTTGTGTGCTGGATGTCTTTCATTCGACTTGGATGACATCATTATTTTGAATAAAATATCTTTCTATTTGTGTTCTTTATTAGCTTGTTGATCATATGGTGTTGATGAGAATTTTGGAATTTTTTCCTTGGCAGCTTGTTCTTGTTTAACGTTCATGATCGTGGAAGCACTTATCTAAGGTAATTGCTGAATAAGTTCTTCAGCTTGTAGTAGATCAGGAACTATAGGTTTGGTAGTTGTAGAGGTACTTATGATTGGTGGTGTAGGAATTGGTGTAGTTGTTAGTGGTGTTGTTGTTGTAGTTGTTAATGGAGGAATAACCGAGACTAGGACATCAAATAATGGAGCTGAGAGGACAGAAGGGATTTCTTGTTGGATTTGTACATCTAACAAATAATTGATCTCTGCATCGGTAGTTTCCTTAATTGTACCAACAAGAGATGCATCAGAGGAAAGATTGAGAAATTGATTACCATAATTTGATGACAGAGAATGGCTTGAGCTTGATTTTAGAACTTCAGGCTTCTCCTTTTGTGACATAGTGAAAAGAGTCCTTATTATGTCGTCATCAGCTTTATCTTTTTGATCTTGATCATCATCATCTTGAGCCTCTTCAGCTTTCTCTTCATCACCTTGTAATTCTTCTGTCTTTTCAGCAACATTCTTTTTCATATCAGTCATTGCTTGATCTCCATTATCAGAATTTGTTCTTTCATCATCAGTTTCTTCAATGTCAATACTCCTATCATCATCATCATCACCCTTTTCTTCTTCATCACTTGTAGAAACCCATGGAATATCATCTACATTCTCATCAGACCTATTACTTTCTTCTTCAGAACCCCAATCAATCACGACATCATGTTTAGCCTTAGCTACAAAACTAGATTTTGGTTCATCAGGAACCTCTGGTGTAATACCAGCTCCTTCACTTGAACCTCTAGACTATTGTACGGTTCTGGTAGCTTCCCTATTGGCTTTCATTGCTTTCTTTGTGTCAGCCGCAAATCATCTTCATTAGTTACAACTTGAATGCCTTTGAGTTTCTAAGGCTTAGTAGGTGGAATTTTCTTTGAAACGGCTGGAGTGTATCTGATGGTAACTCTACATGTTCTTCTTCTCCCAATAACTCTATGAGCAAGTTTACGACCAGATTCTTTAGATGCTTCTTCACCTATAACCTTTTCTATTACAAGACGAGCATGAGTTTCATGGACACGCCTTGTTTCATCAGCAACTTCACCATCGGTCTTGCTGATTAACTTTCCTAGCTCAAAAGCAACATTTGGATCATCAGTGATTATGTTGTCATTAATAGTGATCATGGTTTTCTTCTTTGTAGTGACTTCTTGTTGCTTGCCTTTTGAACCTTTACCTTTGGTTTTCTTTGGTGGTACCAAGCATGTGGAGTGGTCAATGAATGCCTTATAAGATTCTGATTACTTGATTGCATTAGTCAGCTTTGTGTCTGGAATGGCTTTTCCATATTCTTGAACGTCTTTTCCAATTCTGACAAACTTCATTCGGCTCAGAACACCATCATCCTTAATTGTATTGAGACCAGAAGACAATCCTTTGGGAATGGTATTGTGTATGGAGAGGAAATGATTGATGATAACTTTGGTGAATCTGGGGTAAGGCATGTTTTCACGTCTTCCTTTCTTCAACTGACTGTTGTCAATTTGATATAAAAAATCTTCCCAAATCAACTCAGCAAAATCAATGTTCTTTATGTAGAACATACCCCATATTATTGAAACTCTTGATTAACAAAGTCTGTCATTGCTAGATGTCTTCCTTGAAAGGCACTTGTTGATGATGGATGCTAAGGTTCTTCAAGGTTGGTGCATATGATCAATGAGCATTTTTGGCAGATGAGTCAATTATCCCTAGTATCCAAGACCAATAAGAAAGGTGAGTAGTTCCTCTTCAGATGGAGGTACAATGAATTCTTTTCCTTGAACTCTTGGGCACATGTCGAGAGCCTTGCAGAATACCTCAACATCAAATTGACACTTCTTGTTGGCCAACTTAAACTCATAGAATGTGGACTCCTTGATCTTGGTAACTGTGTGCCAAAATTGGTGAACCAAAATGAAAATTTAAGCAATGTATAGTATTAAACAGCCAGTATAATTTTAGTTTTTAATGAGTGTCCCATTATGCCCAATTATAATGTGTATTTTTATATTGTTTGTATGATATGGGAAGTAATGATGATTGATCCAATGGGTAAAAACCATGTGGGAAAAAATTGAAATCATTTGATAAAGCTTTATTGCGTTAGTTTTCCCAAAAAATGTGTTCGTGTAACGTTAAATAATTCAGTGTTTTACGTACTATTGTATATGTTAAATTTACATAAAATTATATATATAATAGTTTGATTTTAATTAATTTTTAATAAGATATGGTAGAGTTAAACTTTCCTAATTTTTTAATTTAAAAAATAGTATTAGACATCGAATAATGGTTTTAGTTTTTTTTTATTTTTTTTGAAAACTAGTTTAGAAAAATTTAAAGGTATTTTAAAAGCAAAAAAATAAATTAAAAGGGTTTTAACTATAGAATGTAAAAAAAATTAAATGTAATAATAAAAATAAATAAAAAAAGACAAAAAAAAAAATATAATTTTAAAAGGGTTGGGCCTGTGATGGATTCCGTCCCGAAACAAGGTGGGACAAAAAAAAAAGAGAAAAGAATCCCCAAATTTTGAATTATAACTTTTTTTTTTGGTAATTATAAATTTTCCCTAAGGCCTATCAAATACAAATCATAACTTAATCAAAAAATCACTTTTTTCCCTCCTTCCATCCTCCTCCTTCCTCTTGGGCCAGTCCCCGAAACAACACAAAATGAAACAAAGGGAAAAACCCAAAAAAAAAAGTTTTCTTAAGGGTCTTGAATTTCAAAGAGTTTAAGGTAAAAAAATGTTTTTTATTAAACCCTTTTTTCCAATTCCAATTTGAAATTTGTTAAATTAACACGTAACAAAAATCATTAAAGGGAAAGAGGAAATTAAGTTTTTATATGTAAAAAAATCTCGTGTTAATAAGAAGTTTTTTGGGAATCAACAAAAAAATTCCATTTTAGGGGGTTTAAATAATTAAGGGATTATATGGGTAAGTTAATAAGGGTTTTAAATTATGCAAATTCCGAATAGAAAAAAATATATGGGTTCAGAAATATTTAGGTCCATCCCTTTTGCCGAGAGCCATATCTCGGTCCCCCCATACCAGATTAAGCTTTGTTTTTTTATGTGATTTTTCCTTTGAGCCAAAAAACCTAAACTACAGAAGAGTCCCACTTTCCCCTAGACCTTTTCCTAACCCAAGTAGTTTTTCATGAACTAAAGTGAGTTGGAAGTTTTATCCACAAATTAATCAAACAAAGATTTCCGGTTTTGTCAAAAAACCTGAGTTTTTTTTTTTGGGGGCAGATTTTTCCCCTGAGTTTTTGTGGGGTTGTGAGCCCCTGTGTCCCTAAAAACTATATCAGAAAACAATCTTGTTTAATTTTAATGGCCCCCTATTTTAAATACCTGGTCAGCACAAGTTCCATGATGTTAAGATTTTCTTAAGAAAATTTTTTGTAGAATTTTCCTATGTGGTTTAAATGGGTTATCCCCCCTCAACCAAAAATAATTTTGAAGGTCGCAATCAGAGTATCCCCCCCCAAATTCCCCCCTGGACACTTTTGTGGGGATGTTTTGAATATATTTTTATAAAATGGTTTTTTACACTACTCTATTAATTTTTTATACCAAAAAAATTAATAGAAAGCACACAAACTCATTTAAGGGAGACTTAGGAGAAGTGGGGAAAATGGAAAGAAATATACCCAATTAGGTGGGATTTTAAAGTAAATTTTTTATTTAGAGTTTATGTTATCCCGGTGGACTATAAAAAAACTTGAGTAAAAAAAAAGCAAAAAAAGTTTGGAAAGAAGTAAAGCAGGTTTATGAGGTAAATTTTGAGGTTTTAGCATAACGTTAGAGGGAGTAAATATAGAAAATTTTTTTTTGAAATTCAAGATAAGGATATAGAGTAATTCCCAATTCCTATTGTGAAATTGGTAACAAATCGACATGGGGGGTTTGTGTGACCTAATCGATGGGTAAACAAATGTCGTGTTATCCATTTAGTTATAAGAATTTCTTTTGGCAAAGATTCAAAGTGAAGCAAAAAAATTGGAAAATTTGGCTTTGCAATTAGTTGAGTTTAATAACAGTCCCAACTTTTTACTTATATTTTTTTGGATGGAAAAAAATGATTGCCAAAACTGTTTTTTGAATTTAGGAACCTTGTGATACTGTGGATTTTTTAAAAAGTGTCCCCGAAACTAATAATGATTTGCTAATGTTGGGCTTATTGCCATGTGGAAAATAAAATGAATTTTATGGGTAAGACATGTGTAAGGTGATGGATTACATGACCTTGTGTTTGAGGAAACCTGAAACCAGAACTTAGCCCAAGTCAAGTGGTTCCAGTCCCCCTTGCCCACAGAAATATTATAGGAATGGAGGGGGTAAAAACAAACGATCCAACCCCAGAAATTATATTGTGAATATATTTTTTATGGAATAGAAATAGCCAAAGCAAATAAGTTTTTTTCGTTAAATATTGTTAATTTTGGTTGATCGCGGTTGTCCCCCATATAGTGAGTCCCATTAACCTGTGTTAACTCTCACCAACAATTCTTTTGACGTTTATTTCTTAGCATCATGTTTCCAAGGAGAGCCAAAACGTGGTTGGAAGAGTATTTTTAAGAAAGGAAAGGAGTTTTAAGTTTTGGAACCCCATAAAGCACTTGCCAACAGGTCGGAGATCCTAAGGGAATTTTATCCGGTTTTTAAGTTTTTTTTTCATTTCGAATTGTCCCATGTTATATTCGTTTCCTCAATGCATTTATAACATGTTTTGGATTTTTTTTGTTTTTGGGGCCGTTTGGGTTCCCATAAACCACGCCTTTTGGAATTTCTGAAGTTTGTTTTATTGAAAGTCCATTTTGTTTTATATGTTTATCCTCTATTTGTACGCCGTTTGTGTTGTGATTTGATGACCCCTTATATGAATCAATGCCCCCTTGCGATTACCGCCTTGGCGGGTTGATGGAACAGAAATTATGGTATTCAAGAGGCCAAGGTTAAATAGTAAGAACTAGGTGGATTGTTCCCTAGTGACTATAAAACAAGGGAAAACCTCATATTGGGAATGCATTGAAGGAACCTATGGGTGCTTTGTTTGGGTTGGTTAAAACTTAATGTATAAATAAAAATATTCCCTAATGTAAATAATATTTTGAAAGTTCCAATTCCCTATTCACGTTTTACTTTATTTATGTAGTAGGCAATAAATAAAATATAAATATATAATATATATTATATATAATAGAATATATATATAATGCCTAGTTTTATGTTTAATCTTCTACATTGCTATATATATGCTAGTTTTTATCTTCTTCATTGCCAAGTATCTGATGGAACTTATATTCTTCCTTATATATAGAGTTATGTCTCCCTTAAAGCGTAAGTTTTATTGGGGAATCATGCGTTCAACTGGGATTAAGCGGTATATCGACCCAATTTCTTGCTGTAAGATATGGCGTACAAACCGTAAGTGCCGTATACCCATCGACTTATATCTGTGTAAAGTGGAAGAAATTATGACTATGAAGAAAGTAGGTGACCAAACGATTGGAGTGATTCAGAGAAGAAGGATCGACAAGGAAGGAAATGTTTTTAGGTTCCAAGAATACCACACCTTGGATGAAGAAGAAGAAGAGTTTAGTGAGCACCCTTTTTACAAAAAATATGGGTTCGTGGATCATCCACAACTCCAAATGGAATACCAAAGGAACAAGTTTGCACATTACCCATTACCACCACAAGAGGGCAATATAAATGATTGATGAGTCTACGGCTAGTAATAAACCCATGAGCTTGACGACGGAAGACATTGGTGGGAGTTGAGTTCGACCTCGACCCGACTACTCGTGCAATCGATTTGTTTTAGGATGTTTAGTGTTTCTTTCTATCGTTTGAACCATGTTAGGAAATGTTATTTACGATTACGATTATTGTAACACCCTCAATTTAGCTCGGTCAGCGGAAGGGTCCAATGGTGTTACTTATTAGCACAATAACTCAAATCACAGA
>BQNB010067679.1:0-34115 GCA_026074375.1 Tanacetum coccineum | reverse complement strand
TTAGGTTATATTTCAAAATGATAAAATAAAATGCAAACCAAATTTTTGGGTTTTACACTAAAATTGCAAAATATTTACTGATGTTGACAGTCATGACAACAACCTTGTAATCTAGTCATGACAACAACCTTGTAATCTAGCATAACTTGTTGCAACCAACACATTCACAAACTTGCTTCCTTATGCCAGTAAGTGGTAAAAAAAATGCAAGATCAACCATAATCACAAACCAAAGCTCATTCAAGATTATTTTTTAGACCAACTGGTCCAATTTCTTTTCCAAAGCACCGATTTTAGAAATAGTGTTGTTGCAAAATCACTCTAATGAAACCAAGTTTGTTGATTTAATTTCTAACAGAAAACCTTACACTCGTATGCATTATTTGTTACTTGAATGACTCAAACTTAATAAAGAAGCAAATTCCTTTATATGGTTCTTACGGATCTTTCAAACATAGTCTAGTCCACCAATAACCTAAGAAACAAATAATCAAACACCTTTTCACAATCAGCTACTTCGATGCATAAACATACACCTTTTTCACAATCACCTCGTTCTGAAAACATTAAGTAATTTGATTCTCCAATAATGCAAAAACTTGTACAATAAAAAAGATATCAATTACACAAATAAAACCATACATATGGTTGTGTAAATTCGACCATTGATGGAAAATAATATCATTAAAAAACATACAAACATCATTAATTGGTTCACCAACAATGAACACCCTAAGAATATTATTTTTTTAACAAACATAATATCTTCCACAATCTCTCTTTTTCTTTATACAGAACAAAAATTAACATAACCCGTGTAAATTTGACAATTACACGCACCTTTTTTGATGATTTACAGAACATTAGAACAGGTTGATTTAGGTATAGCAGTTCATTCCTTCAGCCAAAACAGCAAAATCAATATTCCAGCAATATTTTACAAAGATAATTGCCCTGTAATATAACAGTTAATAATGAGATGAATATGACTGACAAAATATCGAATATGAATTACAAAGGAGATGAAAATTAACGAAACAAAAACGTAAAAGCAAAACCCTAAAGGCTAAAAGTTACCTACACGATATCTTCAGCTTTACATAAATCAAAATCCAGCCAAAACAAATCAAAATACCTCAAAACCCAAATAACCCATCAACAAAACAAAATCGACAATACTTCGAACGCATAACTCTCGACAAAATACAAACTCCTGAAGATACGACATAGCACAGCATCCAAAACTCACCCTATAAAACCTAAATGTTAAAAATAAAGAATTAAACTCCTCATCAAAAATACTAACTCCGCAGACCTCACAAAAACAAGTAACAAACCAAACACACCAACCAAAATTAAGTCGACAAAACAACTGCAATCCACCTATCACAAATACAGCCCACCAAACAACACAACTAAACAAATCAACCACATCTTAAAACAACACAAAGCTACAATATTCACAACCCATACAAACCACGCTTAACTCCAACCCCCAACGCAATCCAACCAACCAAGACCGTACACACTTGACAACACCCAGAGATCCTAAAACATATCAAATAAACAACTCCCAACACAACAATAAAACCCTAAAACCACGATTCGGAATCCAAATTCAGCACCCAAAAAGCACAAGTCACAAGAAATAAAGCAAATCAAAACAGAACAAAGAACGACACCTTTCACCAAAAACCCACCCAAAAAGTCCAAAAACCGACACCATCAACTTAGATACCAAAACCATGGCAATAAACCAATTCAAAATCCAATCCATAAAACATTTCCACTAAGTCACCAAAATCACCCCCGGAACTAAAACAAAGAACATCATATCGTCCAAAAATAGCAAACAATCCAAACACAACAACCCCCAATAAAAAATAAAACATAAATCCAAATAACATTCACATACCAAAACCAACTCCAAAACTACACCAAAGACAAAACCGTCACCATAAACAATAAAACCCCAAGAAAAACGCCAAAACATAACACCGAATCTCAAAAAAATAACACAATAACATCAAGCCCACAGCACAAACTAAAACTATAAACAAAAACAAACATCGACCATAACACCCCAAATAACACCCCTCAGAACCACCATTAAAACTTACTCACCAACATATAAACCTTTTCCGCAAAAATCACATGCACGGACCCAACCCAACCTCCATACCCCCCACAATCTTCCAAACATTTTAAATAAACAACAATACAAACACAATAACAACTCTCACGAAATCTCACCAAAAAACACAAAAGCAAATATCAAATTATGAAGAATCCACCCCACCTGCCCCCCCCAGACCCAACCCCGCCGCACTCCCCATACACCAATACAAACCCTCCCCCAGTTTAGAACCAACCACGCGGAAGCTTGCCAATACTCACCTTCACAAAACAACCCCACCCTCAACCAAGTTTACCCCCACAACGAACACCCAAAGCTATCAAACTTTTAAAAACACACATCATAACATCCCCAATCCCTTATTAATCTTACACAGCACAAAACTTAACATAACCCTTTAAACATTAGACACAAACCCCACCGATATTAATAGAAACAGAACAATCGAAAACAGATTTCTTAAGGTATAGCATTTACATTACCTAAGCACAACAACAAAATCATATTCCCGCAATAATATCACAAAGATAATTGCCCTGTAATATAACAGTTAATAATGAGATGAATATGACTGACAAAATATCGAATATGAATTACAAAGGAGATGAAAATTAACGAAACAAAAACGTAAAAGCAAAACCCTAAAGGCTAAAAGTTACCTACACGATATCTTCAGCTTTAGTTTCTTCTCAAGATTCAATATAACAAAAGATTTAATTATCATACATAGTGAATTGATTTGAGTTTCTAATTTCTAATGATTGATTGTGTACTGAATAAGGAAGGGGAAAGGCAGATAGAGGAATCATGAATAGTGATTTGTTGTTACAGAATAGTGGGTGGTTTTTTCTTTTATTAGCTTTACTTATTTGCTTTGCGTATAAAGAAGTGGGATAGAAATTGACGGAAAAGTTGACACGTAAAAAAAAGCTTAGGTGGCATAGTTAGAATTTTGCCACGTCCTTAGTTATTATCCTGTATTAATGTAGTAATAGATTCATGTTTTTGCAGGCAGGCTACATTGTTATGATGAACCCAAAATAGTTACCGAAGATCAGGTAAACTATAAAGTCTCGATCTTTAGTCTTATTACTAATTTTAGTTTGTTTTTTTAATGTTTTTGATGTTTCTTAATTTGTTTTGCATTTTTTTTCAATGTTTGAGTGGAAATTATTATATGGTTTGTTGTATGGGTTGCCTAATAGATGACCACATCTATGTAAATGGACCCGGCGCCACTGAGCAAGACCAATGGTGGGACACAAAATGGCAATTTCTCATCCCAGGTGCATAACTTATTCCTTTTGTACTTTACGGTCAAATTATGATTGTGGGTCGATTTTTGTTACAAATATAAGTGACCTCTGCGATGCCTACGGCTATAGTTGGTTTAAAATGTTTATTTTTTTAAACGAATACAAACAGCTAAGGTGTGGTATTAAAAAAACCCACTGATATTTAGACCCCATTTATCTATTTCACGGTCAAAATACGTTTGACTTCATTATATTACCATGATAATTATTGTCAGAATCACTTGCCTTTTAATGTACTCTAGCGTATATTTAGAAACTATACAATTATTGTGCATGTGATGTGTAGCACACGATGATTCTGTCCCATATTGACTATGCTAGTGTTTGGATGTGTGCTTTAAGAAGTGAATCAAACTTGAAATGTATATTATTTTTACCAAGTTTGATGGACCAAAGTTTTTCTTAAAAACTACTAAGTTATAGAATTTAATCTGGTCATCAAGTATATTCTGTGAAACAAAGTTATATTGTTTTTTGCACATTACTCTAACTTGCCACAATTTGGAACAAGATATAAATTAGCTTAATGTTTGTTTGACTATAATGATGTGATAGTGCTGCTCATATTAGGCTCTAACAGTGTTGATCATATGACCAATGAGAACCATTTTTTCATTTTATTTTCAATAAAAAAAAAAACCCCATAAACATGGAATATGTTTATTTGAAAAAATAAGCTCTTTTCCGTGCATATCCTATAATGTATTTAAGAATAAATGATCTCTAAAAATTCTTTTTAGTTTGGAAGACATATTTTATGGTCATTTTAAGGAAGATCACATGCTTACTATATCTGATCATAGTCAATGGATTCTTTTCAATCGAACTTTGATCAAAGTGAATGTACCCTTTTTTCAAAAACTCATGTTTGATTCAAAGGTTGTACATGCAGTTAGTATAATATCTTGATTTTACATCAACTTATATTACCCTAGATCTGTTAGTGTGTAGTAGCTTCATCATGATTATCATTGATGGAATTTGTACTACATCTGAAACTTGATCGTAAAGAAACTAAGGGTAATAAATGTAGTAACCATTCAATTTTAACCGTTTGACCATAAAATATAAATGACCTGGCTTGAGTCTTTTATAAGCAAATGGGTCGATATTTCCATTTCCATTTTTTGCTGCAAATGATCTGTTTAAAATGCTAAAATGCTGAAGCGGGCCAGTTTAATGTCGCATTTGTAGTACCACATGTACCATGTTATACCTACTTCATTTTTTGCGTTTAGGTCCTACAAGAAATCAATGTTTCTTAACTAATGTCACCTGATTCTATGCAGATACAGGTCTAGCATCATAGTGCCGATTCTATCAATATTAACAGCAAAATGTGGGATATGTACTTCAAGGATCTTCTTCCTAGGTTGTCTCCACTGCCAAACACCATGTGGACCAAACCCATGAATCAAAACAATCGATGATTTCTTACTATGACCAACTTTAGACAAAGAAGTGTTCAAGGGACCCCAAAAGTGGAATGTAGTCTCAGCATCCACGCCGGTAAATTGCGACGAAAGGCCAAAAGCCGAGAGGGAACGAACCGTATAACGAAACGAAGCTAAGAAGATATGACATATTATTGTTGTTAGTCTGTATTATGGAAAACTAGAAGGGGGGTTGAATAGTTTATCGCTTTTTAATTTAAGGTTTTAAGGTGTTTGTAAAAATTCTAGATTCGACTTTATGTGAATTCAATACTTGCATAATCTAAACAATATGCTTATCTAAACAATTATAAATGACAAATAATGTAAGACAAGAGATAAGAGTAAAAACAATCAAACCACAACGCGAGGATTTATAGTGGTTCGGTACCGAAGCACCTCTTCGCCCTACTCCACTCCCCGAGCACCAAACTCGAGAGTTTTCTTCACTATGTCAACAAACTCCCTTATGGCGGAGAAAATCGTACACAACGTTGCTTACACCGAATTTAAGACACAAAGCTAAATGTCGAGTTCTAATCTTAGCTAGAACTAATCTATCACAACACGACTTCACTACTTGTTCACGACTTCACAACTTCACGACTTCTTCACAACTTCAAGACTTCACTTTACCACACTACTTAGATCAAAACTATCTAACACTACTTGGTAAGATCACCACGGTCTAACTATACTTACAAAGATCGCCAAGATCTAGCTACTACATACAAATACAAGATATATAATTGATTTACAAGTTATGGTATGGATGCAATAAGATTGTAACAACACACAAAGGTGTAATACTTTTTCACTTGATGATGGAAGTATTCTTCTCTTGAACTTGAGGAATTGAGCTTGGATCACTTAGAAACAAAGCTTTATGATTAAATGATCAAAGGATTTTAGTGAGATGTGTGGGCTGTTTTATAGCAGAAAGAATGAGTGAAAAAGGTGAGAAAATAGTAGAGAAAAATCCAGTATTTATAGGACAAACTGGAGGAGCGTCAGTCTATGGGCGGTCCCCTTAAATAGGTGGGCGGTCCCCAAAAAATTAAGGGGGCCGCCTGTGTATTTAAGGGGGCCGCCCTAGACTGGGTGCTCCCTATTTTTTCCTTTTGTGTAGGGAGAATTTCCTGGAACTTTCTAGCCTTTTTAGGTCCGAAAATTTGAATTTCAAAATGTTTATTTTGAATAAAATATTTCTTTTAATTGTAAAAAATGTTTTGTAATGTTTATAAAAATGTTTACAACATTTTATAAAAGTGTGAGGTTGAATAAAAATTTCCTTTGATCATAAAATGCATTAAGCATTTATTTATTCATACCTTTAAGTGATGTAAATGTTGAAATGAGAATTTACTCCTAATTACTTGTTTACGTTTAATTTTACATTGAACGTTTTTATATTTTGTGATTATCAAAACGTAAAGATGTGAAAAATATTAGTAATATTTTTAGGCATTATATTTTATCAACAATCTCCCCCTTTTTGATGATTACAAAATTTAAACTCATTAAATGTAAAATTATTTTTAAACAAGTATTTAGTGAGTTTCATGTCATTTCTCCCCCTTTTTGTAGAATCAAAAAGGCATCGTCGAGGATTGCTAGTAAAATCGACGGAATAAATGCTCCCCCTTGATGTGTGCTCCCCCTCGTTCGAGGGCACCAAGGAATCGAGCTATGGTTTCTTGGCTACAAAAATGAGTTAGAACAATACAAATATTTCTAACATATAGCAAGGAAAAGTAGGGCATAATAGTAATGCAACCAATAATAATCATCCATTAAAAATAGTGTGTGAACCACACTCATGCATACATAGGGAAAATAAATATCATGCTAACATACATGAAATTTTTAAACTACAAAAAGTCCTATAACTAGTGAAGCTCTATAGGACTTGCTTGCAAAATGATGGATGGACAATTATTTGAGAAACCAAACATAGAGTATGTTTAGTTTGGTAAAGATGGTGGAGGTGGTGGGATGATGGTTGTTGGTGGTTGTGAGAGCATGTGTTCAATATATGAAAACATATATTGAAGTTCATCTCTCAATCCAAATATGAGAGTACGATTGTGAATGCAACACAAGTATGAATCTCCATGTGCCTCAAGAAGGTTCCAAGGAATGGAATGACCAACAATAGGAGGTGAAGGTGATGGAGTATTAAATTGGACATCAAGTGGGGTAATTGGTGAGAGGGTGAGAGTGATGTCCATTGATGCATTTTCTTGAGTTGGAGGTGGTGGAGAAACTCTTAGAGGAGAAGATGTTGGTGGGTTTAAGTAACCATTGGGTGAAAGTGATGTTGATAAGGTTGGTGATTTGGGTATGTAGTCGATTGAGAATGAAGAAGTATCTTTGGTTGATGGTGTTTTAGAGGGTGCATTAGGAGCACTAGGTGATGAGAGTTGAAGTGTGGGTGATGGAGTTTTTGTGTCATCATAGGTTAAATCCACAAACAATTGTTTTGGTGGAATGATGTTGATTTTTGGTCTCTTAGAGGCTTTAGAAATAGAGGCTCTAGTGGATACCATGGATGTTGATAATGGTTAATGAATGATGAAGAAGATGGTGTATTAGAGATGATCATTTGGAGGGGATTTATGGGAAGGAAATGGTTTGAAAATGGAATGAGTTTGAACTAGATTAAGTTATTCCAAATTGTGTTCGAGCATTCTGGGCAAAGATAGCTGAGACTAGGTAAAAGAGGGTCAAAAAGCAGGAAAAATATTGTTTTACCCGTGATCTTGCTAGGGTGGTCCCCTTAATTAGGGGGCGGTCCCCTTAAAGATAAGGGGGGGGGGGCCCGTTATCAATTAAGGGGGCCGCCCTCTGTTTGCTTCCATTTTTCACAGAAAATGATTTTTCTTAGAATTTTTGTGAGAGTATTTCTGTTTTGGTGGTTTATCTGCAGCAAGCCCTATTGAGTTGTATGAGCACATTTAATCATATAGCATGTAATAAACACATCAAATCATGAAACCAAAGTAGCATAAATAGTTGATTAAATAAAACAACTAAAGGTTTAAACCATCATAGCAAGCAAGTACCCAAAGATAACCAACACATAAGTTTTTCTGAATAAATCGGATAATCACCACACAAGTTGTTAAGAACATACACATAATCAAGTTAAAAATTGTCTTAAACTACATTTAGATATTTAGCTAACTTCACTCCTATGTATTCACTTCTTTTTCTTGCTAAACACTCCTTTTAGTGCATTTCCAAATGATTTGAACCCTCCTCGCATCTCCTTATGCATTTGTTGCGTTTGGTTGAGCAAGGTAGTTTGTCGTTCAAAGAGAGTTTCATCGGTTTGTTTGGAAGCGGGAGGCATTTGGTAGTTTTGGTATTCGAGTGGATTAAGGGAGTTAAGATAGGTGGTAGGAGATGGAGTACTTGCTCGAGAAGTTTCAACATCATCATCATTGTGTTGATGAGATGACGTGCCTTGATGAAAGGGTGAAGAAGAGACGGAATGACATGCCTTGCCACGATCACTTTGAGGTCGTCGAGTTTGTTTTAAGGCAAGAGGACGCATTACTCGCTCAACAATGTCATAGATGCCATTGTCAAGATGAGGATATGTTTCCATGACGTGTCGATAAAGAAGAGTAAGAAACATGCCATACGGAAGATTTGCGGTTGGAGTAGCTCTAACATATTGGATTCTTTTGACGAAGAAATAAGCAAGATTGTATTATTCTTCGGAAACAACACAATACAACATGTGAGCAAGACAAGCAGGGAGACGGTCCCGATGTCCTCCTAGTCCGAACACATTCTCTCGAATGAGTTCTTCCCATTGCTTCATGTCGGGGCTTAGTTCTTTGGTGAGAATTTGATTTGGATTAAGAGATACCGTTTGGCTTTTAATGGTACGGTCTACCACGACACGTTCTAATTCAAGAAGTCGAAGAATGTCATCAGGAGTAGGAAGATCAGTGCAATATGGTCCCTCAGTTTCTTGAGAATACTCAAGAGATGCAAGGTCCCATTCATTTGTAAAAACGGCTTGACCATTGTATGGAATTTTGAGGATTTAACCGAATTGAGCGAGAGTGAGAGTTATGAATTCGTGTTGAATCATAAAAGAAATAACAAGATAGCCATCATCGGTTTGTACCATGACTTGACTATAGAAGTCTAGAATAAATCTCGGAACAATCGGTTCATTGATTTGAAAGAGACAATTTAAGCGAATGTTAGTAAAGAGACACTTAATATTGTTGGATTTGTAGTAGGCTTGATCAACAACACGACCTTCGTGAATGTTGCGGTTTTAAATAGGTTTGTAGAATTAGACAATAGTAGGGGATATGCTAAGAATTTTGGATACTTTTGCGATGTAGGATTTAGTGAGAGATATATCGGTGGTAGTAGCTTTCGGCATTTTTGTCACCTAAACAAGATATCAACAAAATAAAAATGTTACAAAAGAAAATAAAGTGAGGTTTTTGATAAATGTAGGACAAAGATTACTTCGACTCTAAAAGTAAAAACCTAAGAAGTGATCCATATGTTCCTTAATTTATTTGTGACTTAATCTAGGATGTAGAAGAATATATATTAGTTATATATTTCAACATCAAGCTAATAACCCAAACACTCCCTTATCAATACAAAATTTGTCTAAGCTTGTCAAAAATTATGCGTTAAGTGTATATTTTGTTTGACAAGTATAAGTTTATTATTTTTGACTTGACAAGAGTTAAATAGTGTTTATTTTGACTCAATACTATGTTTTTGAAATGTAAAGCCAAACGCCCCTTTATTTTATACCTTTTATAAAATATATCAAAATATATATGAATTATATATCTTGATGACTTATACAAGTTTGTTAAGTGTTTATACAAGTGACAAAACTATAGTGATGGTTATTTCGACTCTAAAAATTGATCCTAAGAAACGAACCAAACACCCCTTTATTTTTATAACACATTATCCATTGATTCGAAAAGTATACATTTAGGAATGTATGTTTCGATGGGCAATGTATTGTTGTTTTAACATGTTTTTGGCATGAATCAACAATGTATAACCTTTGTTTCAAAAAATGAAAAATATGTATATATATTTATAAAATTTTCGAGCAAAAAAAAAATTTTGTGACTCAATTCTAATGAATGTATTGAATTCTTATGACTACGGGAATCATCGTAGTTATGGATTTCCTAGTTCTAATCTAAAAATCAAAAGACATAAAAAATATAATTATACCCAATTTTGATTAAGAACAAAATTGGTCGAATTTGAAAAAAGATAAGTATAGAAAATCTTACAATAGGTGTTGTTAATCGAGTTATAGGTGATTGCCCCTTGCGAAATTGGATGAATTTTGAGTTTGGGAATTGGATTTTATGGTTTTTGAGTGTGTGTGTTCGTCACACAGTAGCAGGGAGAAGAGGGAGAGGATAAATGGGTGTTTGGTAATTGGTTTTGTAGAGAAAAAGGTCTGTTTGGCTTTTCAGATGGGCGGTCCCCTTAATTAAATAAGGGGGCCACCCATTTTACACGGCCGGTCCCCTTAATTTTAAGGGGGCCGCCACGTGGAATTTTTTTTGGACCAGTTTTGTGAGAATGAATATTGACAATTTTTAATTAACTCATTGTTTAATTAAAAAGTTTCTTTGACTATTTCGGACGAGATAATCAAGATGTCAATACATGAGGTGATTTGGTGACTATACTCCTTGCGAATATGATGAATTAATTTCTTCGAGCGAAAAAATTAATTGATATGTTTTGAAACGGGAACGTGTAGATATTGTGGTAGATGAGAGATCGGAATAGAGTTGATTATTCAACAAGGTGATTTTGATAGACGTAGTTGAGGTGAGCGTCGAGGTGGAAGGGAGTTTGTTTCATCCATAGTGGTTTAAGATTTTTCCGATGCAAAACTAATCCTACTTCTATGTTAATTATTATCCACTAACTCACTTTTCTTCGTCTACGTAAGTTCGTGGCCATAGAAGATTTCCATTTCATAGTGGTTCATGGATAATCCATGTGAAAGAATGGTTCCTAATGAACCAATTCTTTTAAAACTAGAAAGCCAACAAATGGCATTTCTAGTGACTACCATATTTCCTAATTATCATTAATACTAAGTATATCATATATCAATCTATAATTTACGTAATTAGAGAGTGAGACGTACCTTAGCCTTCAAGAGAAATTGCATAAAAATCTTCAAGGTAGCAAGCTTTAAGGATGAGGATTTATGGAAATCCTATACGAGTTCTTCAATTTGTTTGACGAAAGCCAAATGATGCTTGTAGATGATTAACCTCGGAAGATATGATCATTTAGCCATTTGGTCCCCATTGTTTCATGGGACCGAAGTTATTGTTTCCGAACATGTTTTGCATTTGATTCGAACACATGCACGGTGAACATCTTCCACATTGAGTAAAGCTCGGTTGGTGTGGATGATTCCACATTGTGTGATTAGTGTTAGAGTAATTTGGTCTACCTTGGTCTCTCCTAGGTTGAGGTGTTTTGGAACGAGGATGAAAATTTTCTTTTCTTCTCGGAGGAGGTGTTTTAGACCTCATTGTGGGTTTAGTAAATCCGACTCCGGGTTTTAAGGAGGGTTTGTAAAAACGTTTTACCTCATCATCACTTGCAATAGGAATTTTAGTATTGTTTATAAGTATAAATTTTGGTTTTGAGTTTGGGTTTGATTCTATCAATTTTTCCTTCGACTCGACTTCTTGGGCTTTTACAAACTTTACTTGTTTGGTTTCGCTAGGTGACCCTTTGGTAAAATTAAAACCTAACCCGGATTTATCTCCGGAAGTTTTTTGAGAACTTATTATTTTCTTAAGTGAGTGACTACTATCATTAAATTGATTTAGCCTAGATATTTCTTTTCTAAGCTTCTCATTTTCAAGCTTAAGGTCTTGACATAATTTACATTCTTCAATTACTTCCTTACCTTTTTCTAACCTAGATAATTTATCTTTTAATTCAAGTGCTTCATTCTCTAATTCTATTTTAGCTTGTTTTAGAGTTTTATTTTTAGCCATGACTTTTAGTCCTAATTTACATAGTCTACTATATTCACTATCTAAGTCATTTTCGTCTAGTGATGATAGGTCATCACTAAAGTATTCGGTTTCGGAAAGTACCTCATTGGAAGCTTTAGCCATAAGACACTTTTCGTCATTTGTCTTTTCCTCTTCATCTTCGTCGCTATCACTCCAAGATCCTCCAACAAACGCTTTTTGATTTTGATATCTTGATAGTTTTGGACATTCTCCAACGAGATGATTTGGATCTCCACACTTAAAGCATTTTCTTTCGCCTTTGCCATTTTTGTCGTCTTTATTTCTTTGGAATGATTTTCTCTCTTCATGTGGTTGTCTTACGAATCGTCCTCGTCTTTTGAAGAATTTCTTGAAGTCTCTTACGGCCATGGCGTATTCTTCATCTTCACTATCGGAGGTTGAGCTATCATCATCACTAGATTCCTTTCTAGCTTTCAAGGCAATAGATCTACTTTGTTCTCTTTTGCTTTTGACGGTTTCGGAATCTTTCTTAATTACTTCTTCATAAACCTTCAAATTTCCAATGAGTTCGTCAAGTGATAGAGTTGTTAGATTCTTTGATTCTTCAATCGCCGTGACTTTTGCGCGCCATTTAGGATGTAACCACTAAGATAATTTTCCTACACATTTCTTGCTAGGAAAAAACTTTCATCAAGTGCTTTTAGACTAGTAATAATAGTGTTAAATTTAGCAAATGCATTATCTATTGATTCCTCTTTTGGAATCATGAATTGTTCATATTGTTGAACAAGAAGATCTATTTTGTTAGCTTTGACTTGATTATTACCTTGATGAGTGATTAACAAAGTATCCCAAATTTCTTTTGCGGTTTGACACATAAATTTTTTTTCATATTCTTTACGTGGTAAAGCATTATAAATTACCATTTTAGCTTCATTATTTTTAGCAAGTTTCTTTTTAAGATCATCGTTAGTTTATATGAAACGGTACATTTCATCCTTTTTTTTAGTTTTCGGATTATTTTTGAATAGGAGAGAAAATCCCTTCGGAAATAATATGCCAATGTTCTAGTTCTGTTGAATTCACATAGTTTAGAAATTTTTTTTTCCAGTAAATTAATCCAATCACTTGCAAATTGTGGTGGTTCCTTCTGCATAGGTTGCCCTCTATATATTTTTCCATTCTATAGATCGATTCAAGTTTTTAAAATACAATTTTTTTTAAAAAACTCTTGTTTGGAGTTGCTCTGTTACCAATATTGTGAAAAACTAGAAGGGGTCTGGATTATTTTTTACTGCTTTTTGATTTAGGTTTTAAGGTGTTGTAAAAAACATTCTAGATCTGACTTTATGTGAATTCAATACTTGACACAATATAAACAATAGCTTTTCTAAACATTTAATAAAAGACCAATAATATTGTAAGATCAACAGAGATAAGAGTAAGAACAATCAAACCACAACGCGAGGATTTATAGTGGTTTGGTAACGAAGCACCTATTCGCCCTACTCCACTCCCCGAGCACCAAAATCGAGAGTTTTCTTCACTATGTCAACAAAACTCCACTTATGGGGAGATAACCGTACACAACGTTGTTACACCGAAATTTACAAACACAAGCTAAATGTCGAGTTTAATCTTAGTCTTGAACAAATCTATCATCAACACGGACTTCACCTACTTGTTCACGATTATAACTTCACGACTTTTTCACAACTTAAGAATTTCTTCCACAACCTTCAAGACTTCACTTAAACACATACTATTTAAGATCATTCACTAACTAAAACTTCTTGGTTAAAGATACACCACGATTAACTATACTTTCAAAGATTGCCAAGATTAGCTACTACACACAAAATACAAGATATTCAATTGTTTTAAAGTTATGTTATGGATGCAATAAGATTTTACAACACACAATTGTGTATATGTCTTCACTGATGATGGAATGTTTGTTTCTCTTCACTTGAGGATTTGAAGCCTTGGATTCAATTGGAAACAATGCTTTATGATTAAATGACACAAAGGATTTTAGTGAGTGTGTGGGATTGTTTAGAACAGATAGAATGAGTGCCTAAAAGGTGAGAAAAATAGTGGGGAGTAGTCCAGTTATTTTTAGGACTAAACGGGGAGGAGCATAGTATATGTGGGTCCCCTTAATATTAGGTGAGCGGGTCCACCTTTAAATTAGGGGGGCCTCCCGTGTATTTAAGGGGGGACGCCCTAGGACTGGGCGCTCCCTATTTTGTCCTTTGTGTAAGGATGAATTTTATAGAACTTTTTCTAGCCTTTTTAGGTCCGAAAATTTGAATTTCAAAATGTTTATTTTGAACAAAACATTTATTTTAATTGTAAAAAATGTTTTGTAATGTTTATAAAAATGTTTACAACATTTTATAAAAGTGTGAGGTTGAATAAAAATTTCCTTTGATCATAAAATGCATTAAACATTTATTTATTCATACCTTGAAGTGATATAATTTTCGAAATGAAAATTTACTACTAATTACTTGTTTACGTTTAATTTTACATTGAACGTTTTTTGTGATTATCAAAACGTAAAGATGTGAAAAATATTAGTAATGTTTTTAGGCATTATATTTTATCAACAAATTTTTTTTACCCTTACTCACACCCCCCAAAAGAAATTCATTCTAATACTCTCAAGATTTTTAATAACACTCATAGGCACACGAAAAATCAAGACATAATACAATGGCAAGCTACCTAGAACCGATTTAACCAATGTTAGACGACCCCCGAATGACATTGTTTTTGCTTTCCAATCGACCAATCGATTTTTAAACTTCTCAACCACGGTATTCCACGCACATACCCGCCTCATATTTTCCCCAATTGGAAAACCCAAGTACGTAAACAGAAATTCCCCCAACACCACAACCCATCTACGAAGCCATCTCCTCTAATTCCGACTCAATGACCTATATACCATATATTTTACTTTTATCATAATTGACTCGTAACCCAGAGACCTCTTCGAAACACCTAAGAATACATATAATAGACTTAGAATTCTCTTTATTCCACTGACCAAAAAAATTAGTATCATCCGCATATTGAAGATGTGACACCGTAACGTTATTTCCTCCCACTTTAACTCCCCTAAAAATGTCATGCGAAACTGCTTCCTTCACGATCGCGTTAAGCCATTCTGCCGTAATTATGAATAAGAAAGGCGAGAGAGGGTCACCTTGTCTAACCCCCCTCTCGAGCCCGAATTCCTCCGTAGGCGATCCATTAACAAGAATCGACATAGAAGAGGACTTAAGGCAAATTTCCACCCATTTACGCCATTTCTCCCCGAATCCCATCCTTTCCATAATGTTAATCAAAAACCTCTAATTGATAGTATCATAAGCCTTCTGAAAGTCGACTTTAAAGATTACACCCTTTTCTTTCTTTTTCTTCAAAAACTCTATTGTTTCATTGGTTAAATCTCACAAGAAAGTAAACTAGATAGACAAAGGGCATATGCATATGTAAGGGTGGAAACGAGCCGAGCTGAGTTTGAGCCTGTCAAAGCTTGAGCTCGAGCTCGGTTCATTTAAATATATAAAGCTCGAGCTTGGGCTCAAGCTTGTTTCGAGCCTCATATTTTAAGCTCGAGCTCGGCTCGTGATAATTTTCAAAAGCTCGAGCTCGACTAATTTATATGATGTGTTAAATAAAACAAAGATCAAATGGAGCACGGCTCGTTAATCTCACAAGGCTCGAGCTCGTTTACTTCTTTTTAGCTCGTTTAGACACAATTATACATATAGAGAATGTATATAAATAAATATTTTAGGGCTCGTTTAGACTCGCGAGCCTACTCGATCTTTTGTATCTGGGCTCGTGACTCGAGTATTAATGAGCACAAATTTAGGTCGATCTCGGGCTCAGATCTCGTTTTGGCTCGGCTAGTTCGAGCTTTTTACTATCCCGATCTAGTACTTTTCACGAACGTTTCGGCTCATTTCCACCCTAGGCATTTGTGACAATTGCTTTAACAGTTGCAATATCAGTTGTAAGCATTGTTTAATTAAAAGAGTATAGTCTGATGATGTTAGTTGTGTAATATGAAGCGTAATATGGACTTTAAAAAAGAATAGGGTAAAATGCAAAATAAACGTCCCTAATTTACATGAAAAAAAAAAAAAAAACTGAAAAAAAAAACCTATCAAAAAACTTTGTAATGGTTTTAACCAATCAAGTAGTGCTTAGTGGCTCAAAAAAGGTTTGTCGCTATCATTTTAAAATGTATGAAGACTCAAGTTCAATTCTTGCTAGACACAAACAAGCTTAAAATGTGTGTGGCGGTGGGTTCAAACCCCGTGGATTAGTCAAGAAATATGTCGGAAACCATGATTACAAAAAAAACTTTGTTTCGATTTAGTCAGTGAAGTTGACGTGACGTAGCAAAAAAGCCACCAAAGCCAATTGAGTGTTATTTCTCCCGTTAAATGTACTCACATGTGAGGGTATTATCATCTTTTAACACTTCTCCGCCCGGTATAAGCCACCTGCCAAGTATCACATACCTCAATAAACCCCTTGAATTCATTTTGATCTAAACAGTAGTTCTATTTTCCTCCCTAAACTTCTAAAACACGAGCTAAAATAAAAAGATCTTGAAAATAGTGGCACCTTCGTTTGGGCAAAATCGAACACGTAGTTCCTTGATCTGTGATCTAGCTATTGTTTATGGTTAGTTTTGTTCATGTTGATTGTCATGATTTTTTTTGTTTAATATCATGTTAACAACATGCTTGATATGAGTAAAAATTAGTTTACGTTTTAGTTATAGATTTTAGTGTATTTTTTTTCTTATGATGTTTGGTGAAATGAGTAATGCATAGATCGTAGTTTATGATACATTATTATTTGCTTATTATATAGTGTTTGACCTATATAATTTGCTTGATCGATAAACTGTTATAAAAGTGAATTATTGTTTTGCATGTTTTAAAACTTATAGGGTTGTGTTTATATCATAATTTTCTTCCACGACGAAACATGCAAGTTCAATATTTTACAAAAATGTTTTTGAAAAAATATTAAAGTATGTTGCAATTTTATTAATGATTGAAATACTTGGGAGTAAACCCTTGAAGGTGTCAATCTAGGGTTTGATTATTTCCCGTGACAAGGCTTAAGGTCTTGCCTTACCTTATTCGGGTTATTAATCTTTAATCTCTTTTCGGGATAAAGTCTGCTTATACTCTAATTTTGTAAACCTTAAATGTATTATCCCTAATTTTATATAACTTGTTGTATATAAAATAAAGGGCAAATTGCATAAAAATGTACCAACTTATACCCAATTTTAAATTAAGACACCCTACTTTTTTTCTTAATCTAGTGTACAAAACTTTTTTTTGATTGCAATGTAAGACCACCGACGGGTTTCCAAGTCATTTAGCAGGCTACCAAGTTTTCCGACGACCTTTCCAATGACACACCACCACCATCTTCATTTATCACCACAACCGCCATACTCCACCACCACCACCTTCATTTATTACCACAATCCCACCAATATCACCCACGACCTAATTGTATTCTTAATCAAATCCTCGTTCGTATTTATCTTTTCTCATTTTTATTCATCTGATCCTTGGTCGACGATAGCTCTAATTCATTTTTCATTTCTATATACTCATAATGTTAAGGGTTTTACTTAATGATATTAAGTTATTGTCATGCCAATGACATAAATGATATTTTTCCGAAAGCTATAGTTTAATAATCTTAAGTAAGTTACGTCAAAAATATACAATACCTAAAGATTAAGAATGGTGGACATCGAGTTCATTATAGATTGGGGTGGATAACATGTATAGAAGGGTTGAAACCTTTTAAAGAATTCGCGTTAGCTCTTTTTTTATTTTTATAACTTTTTTTTGGGTGGTGGGTTATGGTGGTGGTGGTGAAATATGGAGTTTGTGGTGATAAATGAAGATGGTGGTGGTGGGTCATCGTAAAAGGTCACTGGATAATTGGTAATTGTTTAAATTTGACTTGGAAAACCTGTTGTGGTTTACATTGCAATCAAAACAAAGTATTTGTACACTAAATGTGAAGAAAAAAGTAAAGTACTTTAAATTGAAATTGGGTATAAATTAGGTACACTTTTATGCGATTTGCCCTAAAATAAAGGGGACATTTAAATACATAGAAATTAAAACGAGACGAATTGTTTTAAACTTGTGATACGAGGATGTATGCATGCTTCATTGTTCACATTTTTTGTACTATTGTTTTTTCAAAATTTTATATACTCATTAAGATTAAGTCTTTGCGATCATAGTACGAGATCACTCACACTTGTTCTTTAGTCTTGGACAGTATTAGGTAAATTACAACCCAAAGTAATAATAATCGTATGGTCAGACATGAGATCAATCACTACAGATTTTGTATTGGACGACTTAAATCGAGTATATTTGGTCAGACCTTCGATCTAAGGCATACGACGGGGCAAAACATGCCACCTTGACATTATCGTTTTGGACAATAGTGCCTTGATATTGACATTATTATGGATAATAGTGCATCAGGCTCCATTTACCCTAAGAGTTGCCGTTTTGTAGAGCAATTATCACTCGGCTTGGTTACCTTTTAAGTTCATCATTTCTAGTTGATCAACTGTATTGATGGTGCAAGTTCAAGTTGGATCTTAGACCCTTATAAAATTAATTGTTTTATTTTTAAACATGGAATAATTATTGAAAATACTAAAATTGAACCTTGTAAGTATTTTTAACGTATTAGTGCAATGTAAAACGTAAAAAAGTGTTTGTTCTTTTCTTGTAGAAGACAAACCGTTTTTCATTTCCTTGCGAGAAAGAAAGACACATTCTTTTACTTTACTTGCAAGAAAGCTATAATAGGAACGATGAAATTGTCCTAAATTCTAATCAAACTCATAGCAAACTTACATTGTTAAGAGGATGGCACTTCTTATTCTTTCAACTAGCCTTCAATAACCTTATTTGGTTTTAAAATCTTTTGAATCATAATAAGACACTTGGATAACTAGAGAACTAACTTCCATAGCTACCAAATGACAAGATCTTGTTGTAAGCAATAACTAGCATTATTTATCTAGTTGTTTACTTTAACCCAATACAGGAGCTATACACCCTTATGGTAAAGTATGAATAGCATAGATGGCTAATCCGTAATCTATAGAGCTTGAACACACTTCCTTAAATATCTAAGTACTTGATTACTAGTCCATGTGACTCACATTAGCAATAATGTGTAGACATTCAAGATGTATAAATGTAATAAATTGCTCCGTGTTTTCCACTAGTGAAGGAACATTCATAATGTTATCTGATCTAATGAGAGCGATGCATTTTTTGAATAAAGATGACACACTTGCAATGTTGTCAAATTCAGTGAGAGCTATAAGTTTTTTTTTCTTATAGGCGTCTCACTCTATTTCTGGCTTGCCTTAAAATAATATATAATTTTTTAAGTGTGAAACATCTTCTTTTAGTAAGAATCATCGCATATTATTTTATGAGATAACTTGTTGTCTTTGATATGTCGCTTCCTATTATGTTATCTATAAGATATTTATGTACCATTCCTTATAAATTAAAAGCGTTCTATATACACTAGCTATGCTAATATGATTTAAGCTTGACGTAATTCATATTCTATCTGTGGCACTGCATATTGTCAATACAAACAAACTAACTAACATATGGGAGGATGTTTATCTATTTTTCTCTATATAAATTTTTGTGGCACCTTTTTTCGCATGATTGTTATTACCATAAATTTCAAGATAAATACACCTAATACCCAACCACTCCCAAACAAAATTACCATACAAATCACCAAAACAACAAATTTCCCCCACAACCCCCCACACACCCCCCCTCCCCCCCCCTCACCACCTTCCCCCATCAATTCCCTCACAATTATTAACATTATAACCTACAAACCCTCAATCCAATAACACACCCTCATTCCTCTCATATTTAACAATACTTACTCAAAACAATACACCTACCTATCACATCACTCAACAACCCCACCTTACAACCCCACACCCACCACCCCCAACATCTAACTACTACCCCTTATTATTCCCCTTTCACTTATATCCTCAAATACACTTCAACATCCTCATCTCCATACCATCTTCCCTCCTATAAATCCCAAAAAATTCTCCTCCTATTAACTCCACTTCAACCCCACCCTCCCTTTTAAATGATTCTTTTTCCACTCTCATAAATATTCGCACCACACACTCTCATCTCTACCCAACCCCTACCACACCACCCAAACAGCACTCACCAATCCCCAACACTCCAAAAACTTCGCACACATATTCAATTATTCATTTCTAGTGATATGCACCAATACACATATTTGTCCCCAATCTATATTTAATTTCTATTATGTGTATATTCTATGTAGTAAATATGTCCCCCCCCCCCCCCCCCCCATCCTCACACTTGGTGTGTGTTGTTACATTTCTCGCTTCGTTCACCAATCGTGACTCAGAATCTCATTTATATTCTCACGCATAACAGATGTAAGGTCCGACAGTCCCCCATCCGCTATAGCGACATATTAGACTATCTCTCTCTCTCATGTTTGTGTAATGCAGGTGATCTAGAGTCAAACACAATTGTGAATGTCTTTAGTATGACTTATTCATTAGCATTCTAGGTAGCATCCACGATGTGTTCTTCGTTCAATAATTAGTGCGCACGCACGTACGTAACAACATCTATAGTAATGATTATCATTGTTGTCCAATTTCGTTAATGTTATGGAACCTACTCTCGCCACAACAAGAGTTGAAACTGCTGCACCTATCATCAATCAATTTAGATCGCAATCTAAATTCAAGTGTTGACTAATCAATACTAGATTTTTCACCTTAAAAAATCTCTCCTCTCTCATAAACTTTTAAGTTAGTATCATGTTGCTTACATAATAAATTCTACAATCTTAAAATTATAGACCAGATTTTGACCATATCTATCATATCACGCATGCTCATGTAAATCGCATCTGCTTCTAGAAAGTGTCCTACAACTACTCATCTCTAATTAGATGTGAGCAAGACAATTAGAGTCATCGCTAGGAAATAACGACATAACACACATATAGAGTATATAAGCACTCTTTCGTACATATTTACCATCAATAATTCTGCTGCCTAGATTTATGGTCAACAATGTTTCAGTCAACACTCCTCCGAAAAGACATCATTGCGCCCCCCACAAAATCAGTAGTGACTCTCTAATATCCCACACATACTATACACTCCCTCACCCCATGTCTAATATATCCCTTTATGTGCTGTAAATGTTGCAACAATTGAAATGAATCGATGATTACCTAACTGTTCTAACAATAAGCTCGTCTACCATATCACGCTAACACATAATGAGTATTTACGAATTAACAGACTTCTTTTATAGAACTTACAGTCATCAAATGTCACAAATATCTGTATTATGCCTGATAATTGTGTGCTTCTCATGACTGGTGTGAAGTCTGACACGTCATTTGCATATGCCCCAATACTTATTCCTACCACAAGTACAAATATTTAAAATACCATTGAGCACTCACTCCATTTATCAAATTTATCATGTGACATCCATCTCAACCCACCTAATACAGATCCGCAATACTAACACTAAACTATATACGAATATCGATATCAAGATGAGTTAACACACATCAATCTCGCATACACAGAACTACACAAATCACACACACTCAATCGTACACCACCAATTACAGTAGTGCAGTACACCCTATCGCAGTTATTAAAATGTCACTGTATTGTAAACAATTCCCATCCCCTTTGTGACAAATATGCTGCTCGTCCAGTTGCATACACAGTATATTGTATCATCTGTCATGATTGACCTCATAACAGCCTATTAAAGTGAAATTGAACCCTTGTGTATCAACTCAATGCTGAAGAAGTACATTGTTATATACTCTGCATAACCATCTTGATCCTATCAGACTACATATGCCATCCATCATATAGTCTCCTCTCTTGCCTTATGAGATATACATTGCTATGTGTATCTCGTTATATATCTGTAAGCAATAGTAGTATGTTTTAGTGATTAGTGTTCAATGTTTTATAGTTATAAATGTGTGTGTGTAAGTTCACACTCTCTACAATTGTCCTAGCAGTGTACCTGTTCTCACATAGACTCACAGTATTATACTTGTTATTGTGTGATCTCTAGAGCTCGAACCCAGAAAGCAGGACCTTTCTTGATCCTAGTAAGATGATATGATGTAATGTTGACTGTAGAGAATGTTTCGTAGTCCCACTCTATCTCAATCTGCTATATCCAGTACACTATTTAGAGCGATTATATTAACTAAATCTCATATCAGTTGCTAATTCTGAAGGACTTCATAAACATACCTGTTGTGAATCCATAGCACACTCAAGTGACTCTATCATAGAGTGTGCTAGTTGAGACATTTGTATAGCTCACGCTCTAGAAGCTAGAACAGATATCCAAGTGATGTGTGTGTGTTCTCTGCTATTGACTGCTCATAAAGTTATATATCTGTGTATTGTGTCTGAAGCTTCTAGTCAACCATAGTGTGACGGTACTAACTGATATAACTGACTTGTGTCTATCGCAATTATATAATTTATACTACTCAATGATATACATGGTGCTCACTATTGTTAGTTTCGATTGAATATCTGTTTACACAGTGTCATGTTCTCAGCCGGATACATTGGAAAGTTCTCTCGAAAGTTTATTACGTTGTGCGCCCTATCCCTACGGGATTGTTCATGTTATCAAGTCTCACGCATATACATTCAAACATAGTATCTACTGGTACTCACGACTATAGAGTAACCTCTCTCTGATCTGTGCATTCTCGTATTGCTCATGTGTGATGTGCTTGCGTTTTTAAGAGTTATATGATGTATACGATATAGTGCTTAGTCTGCGATTTTGTTTGAGTGCGTTAGATGATCTGAAAGTTGTTCTTAACCACTTTGTTCAATTTTAGTGTGTAATATCTTGTTATACACTACACGCATATAGACATTGTTTAGCATTTGTAGTAGTTAACAATCGTCGAGCATGTGTACCACCTACACTCTTTGATAGTTCAGTGAGAGAAGCTAGTTGCACTGGGATCGGTCCGAGGATATACACCATAGAATCTTGAAAGACTGGGCCTATTGCGATTACTGGGATGATGACTAAGACTGTTTCAACTTGACTCAGTCTCCTTCGTTATGAGCCTGGTCTGCTCGCAGTCCGCGATGTGTCAGATGTTGTAGTGATTACAATGTGGTTTGTGATAATAAATTGAGTTATGAGTGATTGGTTTCATTGGTGCGTAACGTTTAGAGCAACTCTGGAACTTCGCGACGTACGATTCAGAGTTTTTACTAGTGTCGCAAGTCTATTGTCATGCGGTGCTCTCTTTAATTATATCGACATGACCTGTGATGTCCTATTAAACAGTGCGTGTGATATAAGAAGTGATAACTATGTAAAACAGCTACTATAAAAATGCCAAAATCTGGATATGAAAAGTGCACTTTGTATGCTGTCGTGATTTGAGAGTTAGTGTGTGTGACAAACTTGTAACGGATTATCATACAAAAATAAGAGGGATCTCTCAAGAGATCAGAAGCTGCCAGTGAAGGAATTCGCAGAAGTGTATCTCAGTCGCACCTTGTAGAATGTGATGAAGACTGAGACGATGAGATGTAAGTCAAGATCTCGAAAGTAGTGAACTAAATCTCGCTCGCAGTACTGCATCTCTGAGATACAGAAGTTTGGCGTCATCTTAAATCTACGACGCGACCTAACCCAGCAGTCAACGCGCTATGTTAGGGGGTGGAGTGTTCATTGAGCCACCATAAAGCTTTGGATATACTAGTATCTTTAAGTGTGAAAAGTCCTATATAAGTATCGCGTAGTGCAATGAATGCGCCCCTCTAGAGCAGTCACATTGTGAGAGAGCCCTAGGCTAGATATTCATTCGTAACTACACAGCAACTGGAGAAGCTGTGTTACACTCCGAGCTTCGCTACCTTGAGCGGTGACGTGATGCTAGATTGGTAGTCTATCGTGGAGATCATGATGACTATCTGTTCGCAAGAGAGAGCTTTCTGCACTCCTCTAGGCCATTATATGCTCGGGTATAAGCCCTGTTACGCATACCTTAGTAAAAGATTTGCGTATCCTCGCCGTGAGATCTGTCAAGATTGTGTCATCTGTCAGACGAAGTGTCGTGGATTCCTAGTACGTGGCATCCATGCTTCGCGGACAATGAGAATCGAGAAACTATGCAGCACGTCTCATCTCTCCTGCTCTCTGTAGACCTAAGATTCTTCGCGGGCCTATAGTCTATTGAGATATCTACACAACTATAGTCATGTTGTGCTGCATATCGCTAAAGCCATAGAGATTGATTTGTGTGGCTAGGAGCTGAAGATATCAAGGGGTGCTGTTGATATCTGAGTTATGTTGTGTTGGAAGTCGAGTAAGAAGTGTTAGGTCGCTGATAGGTTTGGGATGGCTGTTATTGTTAACATGACATTGGTTCCTCTCGCACTATATTCTTGAGAGAATAGATACAGGATCAGAGTAGAGAGATTATAGAGAAAGATCAAGACTTTCACTCGCTGAGAAATTTATTGTAGACAGGGTCGCTGCCTTACACCATAATTCTCGCTACTTATGAGAATAGTGCTCATTATCTGAGTAGGATTTGGCAGTTGGCTGAATTCTTTGCTGGGATCGCTCTTCAGTACTCCTTAATTGGGTTCCGATGGTCTAGATCACATATCTAAGGCAGACTCAGGGCGGGCAGTGTTTTTAGGTTTTCTACAGAGAGAAGCATTGGCTAGTCTAATGCCGAGTAAATTAGGCGGCCTCTCAAGATAGTGAGATCACACCTCCTTATTATTTGGCTCTGTCTAACTTACAAAGCCGAGCTCTCTCGATTGCCAGTTCAGAAATTGATTACTAAAATCACTCGGATCTCACCTCGTCTGAGAGCGCGACTCTCCTTATTTGTGTCCTCTGTATTAAATTAACACTCTCAAGAAGATTAATTTTATTAGGGTGTTATTCTACAGGGGTATGTTAAATAATTGTTATCTGGGAAAGATGATACTCACATTATATGACGTTTTATGTAGCTCGAAAGGATGTTTGACAAGCGCTACTTCGAGAGGCCGCTTTTTTTGGAGGGCACTGCAGATAAACTCTGTCTCATGATTTGGATTGTGGATGTTTAGCCTATCTATAGATCCTATGTTTTGATAGATCAAGTGTGACGGTGATTATCAAGGTGCATATCTCTCTTTGAAGTCGACTTGGTTAAGTATTTGTCTATGTGTTTATTGTGATTAGAGTCTTTAGTTCTGTTATTTATCTTTAAATTTTAAGCGCTTGCGATGTAGGACTCTAAAGAAGATTCTCTTTTTCTAGATATTTTACTGTTATACGTATGCGAATATAAACATCCTATAGGATTTATTTGTAGTATCTCCGTTAGCTTTTTATAATGTTGTCTTTCTTGTGGGATGGTATCGTGCGTGTTATGGGATCGTTGTTAATGGAAAAGATCTAAATAGTTCAGAGTTAAGATATAATATTTAATTCGGGCATATAGGACTGTCTCAATTTAGTGGAATACTATGCGTAGGATTGGTGACTTGTACATTAAAGGACGACGCCTCTTCGGTAATCTCAAACTTGCAGTTATACACATTGAATACTACTAGATTACCCTAGTCGCTTATATTTGGGTTTTGACTCCCCTCGTTAGACAAGTTTAGTTTAATTGTGGGCTAATTTTGTTAAGTTCTATACTTTCTGTGAGGGGCGCAGATTTGTTATATTGGGTCGATGTACATTTATTCTCCTACAACTTTATACACTTGTTGCCGTTGTGCATGTCTAAATACAGAAAAGCTTAGTTGACATAGACTCGGCGGGTTACAATCTCGATGTTACGTAAGTTCGTGTTTCTCGGTACTTGGGATGGGTAGTTATACTTTCATTAACATTAATCAGTTTGAGGGAGAGGTGGACCACTAATTTGTTGGTGCAAAGATGATGAATTTTGTGAGAACGCATAGAATAATTAGATTGGATACTTTCGATTTTGACTTATCAGTGTTGTATGATGTGTAGTTAAAACTAGAGACACAGCGCCGAAGGCACGATAACTCATTTCCGTTGTTCAAACCATTGGATAATTGTAGCTTTGGCTTTTTGTTAAAGAAGATAAGCTCATGAAAAGATAATACTTTCATTGCTCATAGCCTATAGATTTCATTTCTAAGTTAGGAGATTGTCATCTTGTTCGGATCGTGATCTATTGTACATGCCCTTAGAATAAATATTATCCGTTGATCTATTATCTCACTCACTTAGTATGGAACAGATGTAGATAGTAGAAACCTTTGCCGAGTGTCATCTTGCGTCGTATATTAGGCATAGCAGAAAATGCACGCGAATGCGAATATGTAGGTCTGTTGTGTTTCCTTGTGAAAGTCCTTATCTCGCGAGAAAATTCAGAACAACATATGCGCTAGAGAATAAATTTTATGAGACCTAGGTGCGCTGCTGCACGTGGGGGGAAGTATAGGTTAGGATTTTGGTCATAATGTTCTTCTTGTTTTGGTGTCGCTTTATATAGTGTTCTTGTTTTGTATAAATTATTTCTAAATTTTTCTTTTCGTTACTCGCGCTTTTCTTCGCAATAACTGGGCTTTCTTATGATTGAAGCTTGGAGAGCACTCACAAAAGAAACACAAACTAGACACACCCCCCTGTGCACACGTTTTTTTTTTTTTTTTTTAAATAGGGATTCGATTTTCATTGTAGCGGAGAGTTTTTTTATCTGTGTAATTTAGTCTAGGACGTAGTGTTATGTCTTGTCTTTTAATTATTTACTGCTTATTGTCTTTAATTTTGTATTTTTAAATTTTCAGCATTGTAATCTTTTAAGTTTTAAGAAAGTTTCGTTTTAAATGTTTTAATGCAAACTTGTTTTTCACCCTTATGCTTTTTATCTTTATATTCGTATGTAGGAATTTTGTATAACAGACTTAATTCTGTTAGTGTATTATAGTTAGTTCTGATAGTTACATAGTTAGTACTGGTAGAAGGATTATCATAGTTAGTACTGGTAGTGTTAAATAGTTAATACTGCTTGTCTAATAGTTAAGTCTGCTTACGTAGATAATGAGTTAGAGTTAAAGACTATGAGCATGAGATATCTTAGGCAAGGATATGCAATTATCTTTATACATGCTTTTGTTAAGCCATTAGTGATTCCTTAGGTTATAAAAGGAACCCTAAACCATAGGCATAGTTGTAGATATAGTTTACACAGATCATAGAGATCAAATAGTAATCATGTTTTGTAATCTGTACCTAGGCACTACAATTCAAGTTTAATATAAATGTTCTGTTCGTTGATATTCAATATTGTTCTTCTTAGATTATTGATTTGATTTCCGCATATCAATTGTGGTTTACTCAGGGTTTCAGTAATATTCCATTTAGAATTATTTCTAAAGGAGCAAACTTCTTGCAAGCTGTAAGGTTAAGATCTATTCAGTTAATTCGATCAAAAAGTGGTTATCAGTGCCTGTGTGGAAAACTCTGAATAAGAAGAAACTCAACTGTAATGATGCAGAACAAGAATTCTCCAACCACATCCACTGCACCTGAAGGGTCCAACTATCATTAGGACAGGTGGAGTACGATATTTTGAGTTATGAGAATGGACAATATATCTGTCCTTTCAGACCTATTCTATGAGATCGTTTTGTCAATGGTGATCAAGAAGAAGAGCCTGCACTACCAACAACTGGGAGGAAAACATCTGCTCCTCCTGCTCCTAAGACAGCCAAAACCAATGGCTGCTAAATGAAATCAAGAAAAGTAATAGCATCTTGCTTTTTAGCCATACCTGATGAATACTCTCAAAGTTTCACAAGTTTGATGATGCTAAATCTCTTTGGGAGGCAATCAAATCGAGGTTTGGTGGTAATGTAGAATCCAAGAAGATACAAAAAGATGTTCTAAAACATTAGTTTGAAAATTTTTCTACTGCATTAAATGAAAGCTTGGACAAAGTTATGTTAGATTTCCAGGAAATTGAATAAGTCAATGGAGTTCATGGGCTCCAATATCAAAGGAAGATATTCAACCAGGAAGTTCCTTAGAAGTCTTCTTCTTCAGGGAATCAGAATTGCTCTCTCTGAGAAATTAAGTCCAGACATTGATAAGATTGACATTGATGACCTTTACAACAATCTTAGGGTTTATGAAGATGAATTGAAAAGGTCTTGAGGTTCCAACTCTGCTTTTCAAAATTTGGCTTTTCTCTCCTCTGAGAATACTGGCAGTACTAATGAAGTTAGTACTGCCAGTGGAGATTTTGGGGTTAATACTGCTGGTGGAAGTTAGTACTGCCACTAGAATCTAAGATTATTGGACATGAAAAGAATAAATTGGCTTGGGGAGAGAAATATGAATTTCAAAACTATGGGCTTAAATGTAGAGAAATAAAAATTAACAACTTAAATCTAGAATTAGAGAAAGTTGTTAAAGAAAGAGATGAGTTAAAAGATAAGATTGCAAAATGGGAAGAATCATCCAAGAATCTAGATGAAATACTTAACAGTCCAATGAGTGCTAGAGATAAAACTGATTTAGGATATAGCACATAATTGAATGAATTAAGTAGCAATCATAAAACTGATAGTGAGAATAGTTTTAGTGTTTTTGATGGCAGATCTAGTGATGAAGAGTCCACATTAGTTAATAATAGGTCTTCCAAAGAAGATAGGTATAAAGCTGTTCCCCCTCCCATAACAGGGAACTTCTTAACCCCAAGAGCTGACATATCATTTGCAGGGTTATATGAATATGCCATTAGGAATAAAATCATTGAGTCACAAACAATTGAGCTTAATACTAAAACAAGTGAGACTACAGGTAAAACAAATTATGCAAATACTAAAAAGCCTAAGTCAATCAGTGAGTCAGTTGTGTCCAATCCTAAGATTAACAGAGATAGTGTTATCATTGAGGATTGGAACTCAGATGATGAGGAAGAAGGGTATGAAATGCAAACAGTTAGACCTGAGTGTAACATTTCTCATTTTCATGTCATTGTACGACTATATTAATGATCACTATTTATTTTAGTCGGAATTCCGAGTCTTACTTTTAATATTTACCTTTTAAGCTAATAAAAAACGCGTAGACTAGAAATAATCAATGAATGTAAACGATCACCAAATAAATTAAGGTTTACATCAACCAAGTAAGGAATAATTATTTTGATGATAATTATGTACTTTGCGTATTTTATTTTTATTGGTCACGTAAAAGGGTTACGTTTCGCGATAAAATACATTTGGACGCACCCCGGAAATACCTAGACTTACCTAGACTCAAACCAATACCCACTTTGAGAACCTAAACACAAAATTTAATCAAGTCTTGTGTTTATATCCCTTTAATGCCGAATGTGGGCAAGTAAACTTGCACAAAAATCGTCCCATGTGGATTCATTAGCTAGCAAATCTCTCTAATGATCTTTAACAAGTACATGTACATCCATGAGTTATTAAATACATGTCCTAATGGTCCATAATGGATATCTCTTACACCTTGGATAATAACCATCTCTTTGTTTTTCTCTCTTGATGTCGCGGGTAACCAAGAACCAAGTCACAAACCCATAAGATTTCCTAGCTAAGCAAGGATCTTGTACAAATCCTCTCATTAATACTTGTACTTAGTGGTTTAACTCAAAACCATGTGTGATCAACTAGAAGTCCTCTAAACCACTTCTCTAGGGCACGATTTCGGTTTGGGTGTGAACTAGGGAAGTTAACTAGATTTCTTACTTATAAATATCACTCCCTAACTCACATAATACATTTTCACAAACCCTTAAACTCTCTCAAAGCTAAAACAATCACTTTACCCTCTAATCAATCGTCATTCACTAAAGCCGAACCATACACGACCCACTTTGGTCACTAAGGACTTAAGAGAACCTTTAAAGGTCACGTACAAGGTTGTTAAGGCGTGAACGCGAGCTAAGGGTCGAGTATACCGAGCTTTGAAGCTTGAAGTTATACACGTTTGGGTGTAGCAAGTCGGGTTTACGTCTAAAGCTACCATCAAGGAGACTAGGACATTTGTAAGTCATTCTAGGTCCTCTACGTTGTCATTCATACTCATATATCGTTACTTGATCCTAGTCTTGCTTATACTTCGAGTTTGAAACTCAAGGTTACGTGAAACATGCATGGTTCGACCCATGCATGGTTCACGCACACTTTCATGTCACAAAACCACCTTGTGTGGTACCATGCACAAATATCTACACGTAAACAAATGTTGTAATCACAACATGAGGGCGTGGGAACACATGTTCGATCTTAACAAACGATTGCATGATACGGGTCACGCTTAGGAAATGCTAGACGCGTTTGTTTTAGTGCTAGACAAATTTAACGAGACCATGAACCATAATAAGCCTAATTAGCTTATTGGTAAGCTTACGCGGCTTAATAAGCTTAAGGTGGACTTAAGGACCTAGATAAACCATTCGTATGTCTTTTGAACTAACGGACCCTTTATTGGTCTCACTAGTTACATTGCCTGAGCCCAACGCGAGCCTAGAGCTTATAATAAACTTAAACTGGCTATATTTCTTAAAACTCTTACGCAGTTATTGAGCTTAAAATGAATCGAAGAACCTTTGTGGACCCATTGGCATGCGTCGTTAATCCTAAAACCCTTAATTGGGCCTTAAGCCCATACCGATGTCACTAGAATAAGCCATACGCTACGGACGAATAAGCTCTCACAGCTTATTCGAGAGCATTAAACTAGCCTATAAGCTTCAAAGGATCCTGCAAAGACATTGGACCATAAGAATTAAGGGCCCAACCCTCCTGAACCTTACCGGGTTCTATCGGGCCCAATGGGATCAACAGTTGCTTATCAGCTTATTGTATATGCTAAATAAGCAAAACCGGCCTCCAAGTGCTTATTGGATCTAATAAGCTTAATGACCCGAATGGGAACCACAAAGTTCTTCAGGATCCTTATCGATCCTTAACAGGCCCAATACGGCCAAATGGAAAACATTTTAGCTTATTGGCTTATTCGGGAGATGAGCGGAAAGGAAACAGTTGTTAGGATAATACAAGTTAGAAATGAGCACTAGGAAAGTCTAATAACCTAAACATTCTATTCGGGTTAAGCTTTGGCAGTAAAGCCCAATAAGCTGAAATAAGATTCAGATAAGCTCACCGAGCTTATTGTAAGCTTTAAAAGCCCATAAGGCTTATTAACTAATTTGGACTTATTAACATCAAAAATAGATGCATCATTAGAAAACTTAACGGAACCTAAACGGGCCAACAAGGCCGTTAGCCACTAATAAATATGCTCTCGGTCAGCTTATTTTATGAACGAGTGGGGGGGGGGGGGGGGTGGTTGGGGTGGGGGGGGAGGGGGGAGACAATTTTTATAACTTAAACGAGCTTAACCGAGAGAAATGCCACTCGTTGGGATTTATTCGGAGTTAAAATGGAATTTTCACAAGTCGAGGGACCAATGATGTAAATTTCGAAACATAAGGGGGTTAGTTTTGTCACTTTCAAATTTCAATAACCCCAGGGACTATTCTTGCAATATTCTGAAACTTAAGGATAGAAGTGTAACTACAAAAACCTAAACTATCATTCATATAAACTTAAGGGACTAATGATGTCAATTCCGAAACTAAAGGGTTTAAAGTATAAATATGTATATTCGTAAACCCAGGGACTAAAAATGAAATAATTAGAAACTTAAGGGTATGTTAGTAAATCAAAAGTGAAATGAAATGAAACACTTAGCGAGCCGGTCGGACCTCGAGATATTCGGATAATAAACGAGTTCAATCAACGACGAAATAAATAAGTATATTTATTTACAACGATTACACGTTTCTCGAGAACCATCGAAGTTATAAAAACAATGATCTTGTGCATCACCGCACAAGTGATAACGGTATATATAAACTTAAAATAGAATTTAGTTTATACAATGAGTCGTTAGTTTAAATGTGTAAACTAAGACTTGACCGTACTTACTTAGGTACTTAACGGTGTGATCCACTACCTACTTGGATATTTGTTATCATTCAGAGAACTACCGGCTAAGGTGAGTTCATAGCCCCATGTTTTACAATTATTTAAATGATTTACATCCTTGGGGTGAGAACATGCTTTGTTTTACAAACTGGACGCAAGTGTACATTTTATACTATGATTACGTGTTTGCCTTAAGGTTACCCTAAACCCTTTTATGCCATGATCATGAATGTTAATTGAATTGATGTGATTGGGATATTACATGTGCGGACGCTTGTGCGAAATGATATGGATAGATTTATTGGGGATTGACAATCCCCGTTCGGCTGTGATTTAGCTATCATGGGAACGAACGCTATACCATGTCGAATCTGGGACTGGGATGTTGCTGGGTTAGCACAATCATTCACGGACACCAGTTGGCTATTATAATTGCATCATTTTCTTCGAGCCTCCTGGTGTCATGAGCTTAGGAAACGTAATTACTTTTTATGAATGTTTGATTTGTTGCTATTGTATTACTTGGAAATCTTGCGGTCTACATCGATTTTTAAAACTATGAAATTCACCAACTTTATGTTGACGTTTTTTAAGCATGTTTTTCAGGTCAATAAGGCTCGAGGTGCGGATGATACATTGGAGTCAATAATTGATTGTGTTCAAACTTAAGATTTGGGGTTTATTACACGTTTGGGGACATTGTTATAAACCAGGATCTTTAACTATTTTGTTTGAACCATGTGAAGCCATGAGCTTATGTAACAAACAAGTATTTTGTTATCCAATGGATCTTTTTCTAACGGACCACGTTTAATAGTCGTTCTCTGATCTGTGCTATTGACCCAATAATGTAACGACCTATCGGATATTTCCAACATTCCGCTGCTATATCAGATTTGAGGTGTTACAGATTGGCATCAGAGCTAGGTTATAGTGAACCAGGTCAAAAGTATTTGTTGGACTATACCATTTTTCCCCCAAAACTGTTTTCACATAAATGGGATTTGTTTGAGGGACTACATGCATTACTTGTTATTCGTCTGAGATATATGGTTACATGACATACATTGGTTATGCATAGTAGAGGTACTAAGTGCTTACCTGATTAATATCCGTGTATATAAATGAGATTACGTATATTATATAAGGACTTTATTATTAAAAGCCTTACAAACACATCTTATCGATTTTCTTATAAGAAATACTTATATAAGTTATTTTTACTTTTGCAGTAACCATGTCTTCAGTGACGTCTGATGTTACCTACACTTCCGTCTACACAGACTCTGAGCCCGGCAGGGCTTTCTGGGGAGCCAATGATGAGGAGATATCGGAGGGAGGCATACCACGGGTCATCGTACTAGGATTCGACAGACTCCCGCTATTGACAGGTAAGCCCACCTCCCAACCTTCACCTGATTTTATACTAGGTCCAGAAAAATCCACAGGACACCGGAGAATCTACAGATACTACCAGTTCCTCAGGACGAGGATGAGCGTGAGCCTATGTTCATACAGGCGCATGACCCTGACTACGTACCGGAGCCTATATACCCTGAGTATATACCCTTGGAGGATGACCATGAGTTCCCGGCTGAGGAACAGCCATTACCACCTATTGATTCACCTACTACTGAGTCACCCGGATATGTTACTGAGTCGGATCCCGAGGAGGATCCGGAGGAGTACGAGGATGATGAGACAGAGGATGGACCGGTTGACTATCCTATGGACGGGGGAGATGATGGAGATGATGGAGATGATGATGACGGCGATTCATCTGGGGATGACGCCAGGGATGAGGATGAGGACGAGGAGGATGAGGAGGACGAGGAGGAGGAGGAGCACTTAGCTCCGGCTGACTCTACCGTCATACCTGCTGATGAGCCTGTTTTCCCACCTGAGGGAACAGAGCCTATTATACCACCACCCTCCACTGACATTGCAGGGGAGCGCCTTTCTAGGTGCACGGCCTCACCTGTACATTCACCACCTTTACCACCATCATCTGGG